>JAOTRH010446948.1:5713-65935 GCA_034768845.1 Heliamphora exappendiculata
TTTTGAACGATGAATACAAGGGCAGCTGGGAATTGATAGTTCCTGCTTTCTGGGGCATAATGGTAAGAATCTGACCCTGATGATGAGAAAAAACAGTTTTTTTATTTTTATTTTTTATGAAAGACTTTCTTCTTGTTCAAGTCATTTTTCTTGCATTCCAGATGAAAGTATTCCATTTAGATTTTCTTTAGTCTCTGTTTGAATAGTTTTTTTTTTATAGTTTTTTATTTTTGCCTTAATAAACTTTTTCAACTTTGGTTATCTTTGGTTTTACCTTTTAGATTCTTTCTCATTGTGAGGAACCAAAAAAATAAAAAATAAAAAATAACGAAAATATGAACGAAAATGTTTAGAGAAAGATAAAAAAAAAAAAGTTTTTAACTCAAAGTAGTTTTTTTTGGTATTTAGTAAGTTTTTAAAAATTTGATCAAAACTATTTTATTTTAAAATTTCTCTTGTTACGCAAATTAGGAAAATATTTTTTAAAAATAAAATGAAAAAAGCTCCAGAAAACCAGGCATTTTAGAGAGACAAGCCTTTATAATTATGGCAGTTCTTTTTTAATATTTGGACATTGAATTAACGGAAGAAAAAAAGAAAGATAAAATGAAAAAAAACAAAAAACAAAAAAAAGAAAGAAAGAAGCCAAATGCCTTCTTCGAATCCATTCATTTTTTCGATCATTTTGAGGCACCGTTTGAGATGACTTTTTTCAAATAAAATTTTTGTTTTTCTGAATATCTTTTATATTTTAGTTCATTTTTTTTACTTTTTTTTAAAAAAATTCATGATGAAATTTTTTAAAAAGTATAAAAAACTGAATTAATGTTAGTTTCTTATATTTTAGTTCAACTTTTTCATATTTTAATTCTTTTTCCAATTAACAGATTTTTCTATTTTCTTATTTTAAAAATATTTTTGGACTTTTTTTTAATTTTTTTGTTCTTATAATGATTTAAAAAAAAATATATACAATTTAAATTAAAATTTAGAAATTTATTAAAGAATGTATTAAAAGTATATTAAGGGCTTATTTGAGATGTCCAAAAAGGTTGATTTTTAAGAGGCTTAATTGTTTTTAAAAAAAAAAATAAATTGTTTGGGATAATTTTTATAGTAGCATTTTTGTTTTCTATTAAAAAATTTAATATATTTTTATTTTTTTACTTTTAAAATATAGCATTTGAGATATTGCTACGACTTTTTGGAAGAATAGTTAATTTTTTTTAATTGAGAGTATTTTAATAATTTTAATTAAAAAAAATTAAGATATTTGAAATATATATAGACTTTAAAAAAAAATATTAGTTGATTTTCTTTAAAAAAATCAAACAATAAAACATAAAAATTAATTTTTGTTTAAAAAAAAAACAACTTTTAAGTACAAACAGTCGGTAGCTTTTCTCGAACCGTGTGATACTTCGGGTCCATGGTCGGTGCTGCACCTTTAGGCGAACGGCAGTGGAACTCGTTGAGTTTTCTTAACATATACCATTTTAAATTTATTCGATACTTGTACCTAAGTGATTGATTGAGTAATACTTATTTAATAATATTTTTTTAAAATTATAATTTTTATTTATTTACTTATAAAGCAACATTAAGAGATCTTATTCAATCACTTAGGTAGAGATATCGAATAACTCTGAAATTTTACATTCTAAATAAATTCAATGAGTTTTACATAGTAAACGAATTTAATCATAAAAATATATATTTCAAATATTCTAAACAAAACATAGCACGCGTGCTTATCTTGTGGTTGGACTAAATTTTTTTTAAAATTTTTTTAGTTTTTTTTATAAAAAAAATAAATATAAAAATATGTAAAAAACATCAACAGATACTAAACAAATAAACTTTTTAAAAAAATTTTAAACAAAAAATATCTCTTAAAAAAATTTAGACCAAACATTCGCTTAATAAACTTTTATACATGAAGGACAAAATGATCTTTAAATGGGAGTGGATATATAATATCCCACTCTCCTTGTTAAATACAATTATAAGATACAGTACTACTAGAGATTTTATCCCCAGTCAGGGGCGACTTTAGAACTTTTTGTCACTAGTCTCGTTAATAATTTAAATTTAATAATTTAATAATTTAATAATATATAATAATATTTATTACATATTTTTAATAAACTTCTAAAATAACTCGAACATTTCGAATCATAACAAAAAATAATATTATATATTAATACGGTTATTATATAAAAAAATGTATAAACACAAACTTTTACTGTTGACCTCGACAAGTTTTCATATTTTAAAAGCGTTGAATAATAAGTTTATTATCAATACTCTTAAATACATCTTTTTTCAATATATGTCACTAAACAATTATTCATCCATTGATTTCCTATTAAAATTTGGCTATTTGGATAATTGAAAGGTGATAAATTCACACTATTTTGTACTTTATACACTATTTAAGTACATTAAATAATTATAAGTTATGTATTAAAACTTGTATTAGTAGAGATAAATAATAACAAAGTGTGTAAATTTAAAACTTTATAAAAATTAATTAATTATTTTTATTTTACAATAGTGTCATATCATTTTTTTTAAATTATACTTAATAATTTTTATTTTTATTTTCATCTAAGAGTTCAATTGACTCTCTACAGTCTAAGCTGGGAAGTCACCATTCTCTGGTCTTTGTTACGTAACCAAATAGTGGATTAATAAATCTCATTGAATTTTATCTCTAATGCCAAATTCATATCCTTTAAACAAGCAAATCCTAAATTCAAGTGAGTCATGTGATTATTTAATTTTTTTTTCTAAATTAAAAATATGAGTGTTGCACAAGTTTTAAAAGTGAATTTATCATTGCGCATTAATCACCGCAACTGAGCAATTGTTAATAGGTTAATGGAAATAATTTTTTAAAATATTAATATACTTTTAAAAGTGAATTTATCATTATTATAAATATTAATATATTATATACTTATCTATATATATATTAAACAAAAAAAAATTTTCATCACTACAATTCTACCTGACAACTTTTAAAAAATACTAATATATAGATATTCAATGTAAAAGAAATTTAGAATATAAAATAAAAAAATAAAAAAACTCAAAGTAAAAAACACTAATATTTAGGTATTAAGTGTAAAAGAGAAAAAAAGGTAAAACATATTTGACAAAAAATTAGTCAAAAGTAAATTTTTTAAGATAATTTAATCTAAAATTCTAGTTTAACAACTTATTTAAAAATAAAAATCAACTCCTTAACAAGTATTTTATTAAATTTTATAATCATAATCTATACTCAAAATGCCTCTCAAATTAAGCTGAAAACCTTTTCCCTCGCAATGTTTTAACGCCTAGTTTTCATATTAAGTTAAAATTTATTAAGTTTAAATTGATTGAAAGGATATTTTCAGTATAGTGCTCATTCTCAGACTGCCAAAATGAACCCAGTTGTCTCGGCTTCAAAAAAAAGTTCCAAAGAACTCTCGTAGAAGATAGCGATTATCGTATCCGAAGACTATTGCTTCAAACACTTCGGGAGATCATGCCATTTTCGAAGATTCCCATTCACAGTCCGCTAAAATGGAACCAAGAAGTCTCGACCGCAAAAATAGCTTCGAATAACTCGAGTATATGATTGCGATTCCCATGTCCAAAGATTCATGGTTCAAAATTTTAGGGAGATCCTTCCATTTCGAGCAAGTTGGTGACCAAAGGTAAGATAACTATCCTCATTATTCTTCGATTTCTAAACCTCTTCTTCGTATTGAAGCCGAATTTTTGGTATTCAAAACCCTAAGTACGAAAATCAATGGTTGATTGTGAAAATGTGTCTTAATGCTACGTTTCATTGTTATTTGCTTTCGAATAATGTGGATTTCGTACTGAATGGGTCGATGTTAGAATATCATTCTCATATTGTTGTCGAGTATGTGTATTTTTGGTCCGAGCAGGGCGAAACAATTTTCTGTAGACTTATTGCTCTGTTTCAATATGAGATTATCATTCTCACATTGATCTGAATTACTTGTTGCCAATTATGTGTACTTAATGCTCTGTTTTGCTGCCTATTATGTCGAATAATGTGGAATTATGATACCAAATGAACTCATCAATTGCCGAGTATGTTGCTTCTTGTCGACTAGTATGTAATTCGTCTTGTGGGTTTTGAAATGAACATACTTTCATTTACTTTCTTATTTTTCATTTTTCGTGTTTTTGGGGAAACAAAAAACGAGGAAGCTCAAAAACACCACGATTTCCATGATTTCACTTTTCTTGTGAAAACAGTTTTTGAGAACTCAGACAAGTTATTAGAACTGTTTTATAAACAAGGAAGTGTTTTCAAAAAGAAAATAGTCTGCCAAATGACATTTCTGTAACATTTTCCATTTTTGATTTCCAAAATAGAAAATACTTCAAGAAAAAAACCATTTTAATTGGCACACTCATAATCATGAATGCTTAACATTATAGCTTAGAAATGTTATGCGAAATAAGAAACTTGAATGTAAAATGTTCAAATTTTTTAACACATTTTCATTTTCTCATGAATGCTTAACATCAAAGTTTGTCAAATGAGTTTTCTGTAACATTTTTCATTTTTGATTTCCAGAATAGAAAATACTTCAAGAAAAAAACCATTTTAATTGGCACACCCATAATCATGAATGCTTAACATCATAGCTTAGAAATGCTATGCAAATAAGAAACTTGAATGTAAAATGTTGAAAGTTTTTAACACATTTCTATTTTCTCATGAATGCTTAACATCATAGTCTGCCAAATGAGTTTTCTGTAACAATTTCATTTTTGATTTCTAGAATAGAAAATACTTCAAAAAAAAAACCATTTTAATTGACACACCCATAATCATGAATGCTTAATATTATAGCTTAGAAATGCTATGCAAATAAGAAACTTGAATGTAAAATGTTGAAAATTCTTAACACGTTTTCATTTTCACTCTGCACTTCACATGGTGGCTGAAATTCTTCAATTTCCTCCGCATGGCAGAAACTTTATCCACATTTAATTTTGCTACCATAACATAACCATAAAGCTAGTCTTTAGATAATAAAACTTATGTGTGAGGAAATGATCATTGAAATATGAAAACTATGTGGACTAACCAACGTAGAACATTGGTTAGATAAACTTCTCAAGTTAAGTGGCAGAAGAGTAATATGTCAGGATACTGATTCATTATGTAGCTATCAGAATCAGAGAAACTAAAAGCTAATGAATCATGATGGTACACTAACGATTAGTTGATTAGAATAAAAGTTTATGAATTCTACAAAATAAAACAAACACAAGCTAACAGTCAATTCATTAAACCTAACATCAGGTAATAAAAGGCAAGATTTAATCTAAAACCCAGCAATTGTTGCTCCAATCTTTGATAGGGAGAATTGTGAGACATTTCGACATTTATTTGACATGAAGGGAGTAGCCCAATTTCCAGACCACTATTACAGGTTTTTCTTTTTCTTTTTAAGAGAAAAAAAACACTTAGAGTTACCTTTCCAGACGAAATGGTAGTATCAACTCTATAATTTGAGCCAAAGTAGCATCTCACTTTTAACATGAAGTTGACTGTGGTAGGAACACTTGTTGTGTAGATAAAGCTTCCCAAAAGAAACTTTATGTCCCTAATTGGTAAACTATGCTTTTTGGCTTTTTTGGCTTTTTCAAAAAGCTTAAATGAGTCCAAGACAAGTCATGTAGTAATGCAATCGTTTGTTAAGTAAATAAGAAACTTGAATGTAGAACGTTGAAAGTTTTTAACACATTTTCTATGTTCTCATGAATGCTTGACATCATAGCTTAGAAATGTTGAAAGTTTTTAAAACAAAATTGGAGTAATCACTGCCCACTGAAAAATATAAATCGATGGGATAGGGTTTAACCATTTTCTCATACCCTCGTTTGTTAGTTTAATACCCAATATATTTTCTCACCATTTTTCTTACCATCCATCTTGAAACATTATGATAATGTACATAATAAAAATTAATGAAACGTTAATCAAACCATTGTGAACATTATGGTAATGTAACCATTTTGAACAATATGATAATGTACATAATGTCAATGGCAATTATGTTCACTTTCTTAACTCACAAACTCTCGTCCCATAAAATGAGTGAGACTAAATGGGGTAAAAACCTCTAGCTCAGATCCATAACCAATAGTGATATCACAAAACTCATGGAAGTAGGAATGAGCATTGTTTAGTAGTGGGAATGAGCACAAGGAATCACCTTTTCTAACCAGCCCCATGTTACATATTTGTATGTTCTGTCATATGATTAGAATAATTGTTATTTCTTTGTAGATTGACATTATAACTACCTATCAATATGAGCACATGAGAATATTAGAACATGTTAATGTTAAAATATGATAAGTTGTACATTGACATTTGTTTGCTCGAAGTTTCTCATTTAGCATCATGATTCTTGTTGTGCAGTGTTATCTAAGACTACTATTAAAAGACGGCTTAGATGAAAATACAATATGAGATCAGCAGATAAAAGGTCATTAAACATGAAGGTGGAGTGTGCTGATTCTCCCAAACCTGTAAAGCCAACTGCACCCCACCAACGCAAGTCTACAGTCGGTACAAAGTCCAGTAAGAAACTGGCACGAGACGAGCGTTTGTAGGCAGTGCAACGTACATCAACCAATGTTAAAGGTTGGTACGAACCCTACAGATCTAACATGGTTGGCATTGTGAAGCTTGTTTCAACACTACGGCTTCGTGTCGAACATTTCACAGTGTTGAGGAAGACACCATTTTGGAGGTTGTTTTGTAGTTTGATTAATGGTAAGCTGTCTACCGCAAGGTGTAGGAAATGTGATTCTATAGTTGTGGATATATGATCCAACAAGCAAGAGATTCAAATTAGGTAGAAGACTGGTGGAGTTGCAAGGGGTGAAATCATGTTAATTTTTGGGATACTATGTGATGATCGGGCCGTAAATTTTTCATATGCAACTACGGTGAGTTCTTCGTTGGTACAATGCAGATTAGTAACCAATAACCGGTTGACTGGGCCTAAAATTAAAGAGATGCAGGAGACATTGGTCGACGGTGAATCCCAAGAAAATGGTGATGATGTTGCGCGACTAATGTGCATGTACATTTGTCTAAGTCTATTCTTCTCAGCCACTAGGACCATGATAGGAGTGTACATACCTAACGTACATGAAGGACTTAGATAATATGATGGAATACAATTGTGTTGGTGCAATTCTCAATACATTTGTGACATCATTGAAAACGACTAGTCGCTTTTGGTGAAGCTTCTAGAAGGCCTTGCGCAATCGGTTTGTTGGTTGGCTTAATTAGACTCCCATTGGTACTCTAATCCGCTGTCCAATCAATTGCCTAACGACACCTTGAACCGTTGGTTGGACGCAATTACCATAAACCGCATAAAGTCCTAGGGTGTATAATGGCATTGTTGGTAAGCCGCCTCATTGTAATAACATATGTTTTTGTTTTTAATATTTTAAAGTTGTTTTAAGTAAAAACGATAAATGTGAACTTATTCTATTAATGCAGTATTGGTTATGTAAACACACATCCACTGTGGAAGCAGCATTTCCGAGATTATTGAAATAGGATTTGTCAAAGTTGGAGACATATGCAGAGGACTTGTCTCGGATTGGCATGCAAAAAAATAAGGTAATGCATAAATTTTTGTTTTCTATGGTAATGTCATTAGGGTATGGTTCTCACAATGTGGTAATATGTTAAGAGTATGGAAATATAATTCCCACTCTAATATAATTTTTGGTTGAGGATAGCAATGCCCACACCCAACAATTATCGTAGAAATCTAAAGTGTCCAAAGTTTGCAAGCAGCTTATCATTGTTCTCGTTTGCTCGCATTATTAAAAAATTATGCAAAAAATAGAAAGCTTTGCAAACAGAATGGATAAAAATGCAAACATTCTAATTGATTATAAAATGTAAATCCCAGTATTTTTTTTTGTTTGCAATTGCAAATGTTATTTTTATAGGTAAATCATCATGAGTTGGAAGCATCGAGACACGAACTAAAGAAATTGAGGCTGAAAGTGAAAAAAAAAAGAAGGATGTCAAGGTTGAAGATGAAGCGACCAAGTATGTTGATCAACCTGTTGCGGTGAAGGAACGACATATTCCAACGGAGGTACACAATTACTCTCAGAATGAAGTCAATCAAGAGATGGAGAATACTTCGGAGTGTGTGAACCAAGCGATGAAGACTTTATTGGTGATTTGTGCAATGTTCTCATCATATCAGATGATGAAAACACTGAGGCTGCCCCTAAGATTGTTGAAGGTAATGAGGGAGTGATAAATATTGAAATGTTGATTCAAAAGCTTCAACAAGAAAATGAGGATTTAAAAATTGATAATGAGCAAAAATCAAGGCTGGTCTGTGATCTTTAGGCTGAGGTCATTCTGCTTAACGATAGAGCCACTACTCTTTCAGCACCTATGGAAGATCGATATGAACATATTGAAAAGGTTAAGAGGATGGATGCAGAAATTATTTCATTGAATCATACAATTGATGTGCTAATGGAGGAGACAACTGAATTAAGGGCCCAACTTGAGGTACATGTAGTTCATCAGATAACTCAAGCAGTTGTAAGAAGTAGCTCGGCAAGCACAGAGAAGAAGCAAGAAGATACAAAACTGCTCAATGAAACAGTTAAACATAACTCCATGATAAAAAAGATCAAAACAAAAGCCAGGAAGGAGAAAAACATGTCGGAGTACACTTACAATGAAAAAAAGACCGGGGGGAGAAAGCAGGGGCTTAATGAGCAAGCACAACCTGTTTCTGTGGATGATGACTTGGAGCCGAACGTTGGGAATGTTGCTGAGAAAAAGTTCAGACCATTGAATTGCCCAATTAGGAAGCCAGTGTTTGCTATGTCATCTAACGGAGATCAATTAAAGATAGCCTCAATATGGTAGTCGTAGGATCCTGGGTATGTGTACAACTTACTTCCAGTAAATACGTCATTACAGATATCAACAAATTGATTAATATTAGCCTTCTACAGGATTAGTGTGTGGTCAGGGAGCAGAGACTTTAGTTCCGTGTTTATTGAAGACATCAGGTCACTCATAATGGAGTCTGAGCAATGTAAGTTAGTTACCTATATGTGAATACTTATCATTTTATGATACATTTCTAATCGATGTTTGGTCTGTAGATAATGATAATGTACATAATGAACATTAATGAAACCATTTTGCATATCATCCATTTTGAAAATTATGATAATGTACATAATGTAAAATGGGAATATGATCACATATCATCCATCTACATAGTGAATCCATTTTGCATTACGAGTGTACCGTTAATGCTTTATTAAATCATTTTATATCGGTTTCCAACTGTTGTTCATGATAACGAATTAGGTGATAGATGCGTATGTTAATATATTAGCTAGTCATCAAAATGTGGCTATAACATAGGCCAAAAAAATGGCCTAGAGCATGAAGAAGAAATGGAAAAGGCTATAATTTTTTACAGCTTGACAATGGTAAGAACTAAAGAACCAAAATAACATTATGTGATTCTTCCCCAATGAGTCAGTTACAATAGACATTATAACTGATCGTATTATGTTAAACAGCAACTAATACAAGGTAAAGATCCAGAACAAAGAGCGAATATACTTGCCACACCTTTGAGACAATCAAGGATGTTTAGATACGTACTCTTCCTGCTCTACAATGCGAATCATTGGACACTATTGGTAGCAGATACACACACCGGGGGATGGGTCTTCTACAACTCGTTACGACCTAGAGGCAATGACCATCATCTTATAATCGCGGTTGAGTTGGTGAGTATCCTTTTCGAATGTTATCTTTTATTAATGGTAGTTGGTATGATCTTGTAGATGTGCATTTACATCATTGTCAAAAGCAGAAAAACTACGTGGACGACTGCTTTAAAGATAATATGAACGGGGAATTTGATAGCCAAGACTTTGCTCATAAAGAGTTACCAGCCGAAGAAAGTCTACAACAGGAATTTGGAACGTAAGTTATTTTTTAAAGCAATTGATTCTGTGAAAGAGTTTTAACAAAGATAGCTTAGTGTTAGTTTAATTTATTTTTGCAGGTTACATTGTGGGATAATAGTGTGTTACATTATGAGGCAGTATATGAGCCAACAACGCGTAGACAGCAACTTCTCACATGCATCTCGTGTGAATCAACGTGTGGAAATGGTACATGAATTTGTGAAGACATGGAAGCAAAAAAGATGACACTTCACATGGAACTCTGAATCACTGCTGATCTCCATTTGAAGATAGATCTAAATTACATTTTGGTTTTGGTTTGTACCTTTTTGTTGGATATATTTAATATTTTCGATATGTAGTGTGTTATGTGGCAATACAGTTAATTTTTTGGATATTGGTGACTTCATTTCTATGGTTGTTTTCACGCTATGTGGATGCAATTTACTCAATTTTTAGGATGTTTTTGTTGCCAATGGATGTTTGTGATAAATCAATGTTTTCTTATGATTTATATGGAGACGATTCATTTATCGCACCATTGTGATATGGACATGGTTTTTATTTTATCATTCCATTGTTATTAGGACATTGGATTTTATTTTGTAGTTTGGAGGAGTAGGTGTTGTTTGGTGTGAGGTAGTTAATCTATTACTTTGCCCTCTTACTTTGCCTTAGTTTTTCTGCAATTTTTATTTTACAAGTTTTACTGTGGATAATCAACTTATTGGCATATCTTAAGTTTGCATAATGATTCACAATGAGCAACTCCCATTTATATTGGAGCTTTGCATCTTGAGTGTGAGAGATTACTTTTCCAGCTTGTACATTAGCATGCTTTGACATCTGAATTGTGAAGAAGCTTAAGTAATTGCATTGTAACTTAAAGCCTAAGCTTGCATGCATGTCTATGCCCTTGTATTATTATGAATGAAAACTGCAGAACCACTCTTATGCCATCTTGTTTTCCATACTCTTCTTGCAATTAAAGCTGCTGAAATCTGGGACTTATTGATCCTATTTTCAGATATTTACAATGGTGCAATGTGAACGTAGTTTAGTGAAGATACAAGGAAGAGCCAGTTGAGTGTGGGTGTATAACAAAAATATTTGGTTGTGGCTCCTATAATTCATGTATCTTTTTAAATTGAAAGAATGGTTTTGGCAAGTCTTAAGATTTATTTGCTCTCCTTTACATATACTCATAAAAAAGTAGCAAACAACCTTTCTATGAACTAGTAGTTAATTTGGATATAATTATACTGTTTATGAAATCTTGTTCGTGCACAATGTTGTTCCATTTCTTCACAAGCTAGCTATGGATATAAGACAAGTGGAACATCGACCACTATAGACAAAAAATCTAGAGCACCCTCATTCAGTCAATTGAGCAATGTGGAGTGGCAACTAGAACTATGGAAATTGAAATTTTCATCTTCAAGGAGATTTTTTGTCTATAGTGGTCGATGTTCCACTGGTAAGTTATATATGATGCTTGTGATGTCCGTGTTCAAACCATTGCCTATTAAAGTAAATGAATAAGCTGCATTTGATGCTTGGCAACTGCTTTGTGAATGTTGTTATGTTCCCCATTTACAACGTACTGGCAACTGATAAACTCTGCACATGGTAGGCTATTGGATGCGAACCCATGATCCTAGTCTGATAAACAATGGAAATTAGAGAATGGTAGCATCAGTAGCCAATGAACAGGGCAGCAGGAGTATAGCCAGCATTAGAAGCAGCAGCATTATGTAGTAATAGCATAGCAGCATAGCAGCATAGCAGCGTGCAGCAGCATTAACCATGGTATAAAGTTATCCTAGCTTTAAGACAGTTGCATACAGCAACAACCAGCTCATGATGATAGTGAGATGCTATAAAGAAGACATGCAATACTCAGGTTTTCCCCCTGTAGTTTTCCAGAGTGACTTGGTGGATATATTTGCTTAAAGAAGATAAGCAATGCTCATTGATTTACCATTTCTTCTTTTACAGTAAAGCAAGCAATGTAAAAACGACTTGTTTGTGTATGCTACAAGGAGTAATTTGAAAAAATTAACTTATATGCCATTTCGAATCCACTTTTTTGAATTTGTGTGTCAAAAAACATGCCAAAACATGCCAGGTTAATATTATTTGTTCTCAATTTCTCATTTTTCATTACTCATAGCAAGTTAACAAAATGAAGAACGAAATTTCATATTTCTAAAAAATGCGAACATAAGTATTCCATTGTGCATATATAATGTTGTCACGACCCAAAATCCGAGTGTGTGAGCTAAACCCAAGAACATGCCATACATAATTCTTATCCATTGGTAATACTCCAATATGTAAGAAGATATTGCATAAGACATTAAACGGATTCAATAAAACGATTGGAGTTCCAAAATTTACATTCCCAAGTCTACCACAAGATTTGAGATAATATATATACAGCTTCAACTATCATTTTCATTACATTACTTCCATTGTCTTATGTACAACAAAAACGAAGAAATAGAGAAATCATAGCTCCCATGCTTTGTTTTTTTCCAAAGCATCCATAACCTTGCTATCACCCCGTTCGTCAGAACCTGAAATATGCTTAACACATATACATGAGGCGAAACTCGTAGGATAAAGATTAACTCATATCTAATGTATGATTTGTGAGGTATGATCAGTGTAACCAAATGAAAATGCGCATTTTCACTAAATTATTTCTTTTTACACACATACTCACGCACACCCAGATTTGTCTCTATTTATCCATTTCTTTACCATTCGTCAATCTTTCAATTTTCATTCCCAGTTTTCAAAAAACCGTATCTCCTCTAATGAACCGATGTTGGGTGTAGTTTATAGAAATCCCTCCCTATTAATCCCAATAGGCTACGCGAAGCCATTGGGTAATAGATAGCTCTATAACTCACCACGACACAATACCACATTTCGGGGACAACCCGTGGGCATGTGGTCCCCATCTTGAGCAAGTTTTCGGTCTTTCACCTCGGAGCCGCTAGCCCAACTTATTTCACATAAATTCGTACGGTTCATTTTAGGTTAATTAGATTCATTTTCACAACCCGGGAGTCTAACCCACAAATGGTTCCTCTCCCACTCATTACCATAGTACATTATTATAATTCCAAGCCCGAATTACCGTCATGACTTTCTGTACACAATTCCTCATTTCCCAACTTTCATTATACAATGTTTTATTTTGCCACTTTCGTTACACAATTTCTCATAAATCACAGCGTTATCACATACCCATAAAACAAGGTTGTTATCAAGAGGATCACCTCAATTTAAAAGGAATACACCCATCATGTATACATATACATATATCAAATTGAAACTCACATTTAGTGCAAAGAGGATTCAATCAACGGGTCCAATGCATGCATCCCAACTCAATTTAGATATATCTATAAATGTGGCACAAGCTCAAGGGATTAGGAATTTAGTAAAAAGGGGCAATATGAATGAAAATATGTTTTTCCAAAACATTGGGCTAAAAACGGGTGAAAGATGGTTTTAAAATTTTGACATACCCTCACTATTTTGATCATAATTTTTTTCTACAAAATGAATTTTTGTGTGAGAGTAGTCTTGTTGGAAAGAGGACTTCCGGAGCTTCGATTGGAGTACAAGAGCCACCCAATTCGGAGTTCGAATTAGGGAGATGTGATCGAACAAAGTTGACCCTGCACAGTCAGTCTGCTCGAGCGGACGTCGGGCGCTCGAGCGCCCAACTCTATGTCATGTGAGCGCTTTAGCGGACAGGGCTCCGCTCGAGCGCACTGGCACCCGAGAGAAACCCAGATTTGCCCATGTTTTGAGCTTCAAACCTCCAAACACATAACCCTTATAAAAAATGTCTCAAATCTTTAATTTTAAACAAAAAATACTAGATTCAAGCCTTAAAACTCCTTTTTGATATCTCAAATCATTAGTTTCATGGGTAATCACTTCTCAAAAACCTCCATTCTTGTTAAAACCAACCCATCCCACACACAAACTTACTAATATGATCATTAATCATGCAATTGACTCAATCTGTATTCATATATACAAAATATCAACTCAAATCTATGCAAGACATATGAGAAAATCTAAATCCTACCTCGAATTTGCTCGAAAGCTTGTGATTTCTTCAAATCTCTCTCTTAGTGTTTGGAAGTTGGGTTTCCTTGCTCTCCCTAGACTTTATCTTCAATCTCCTTGTTCCCAAGCTAAATCTTCACCTTAGATCTCTCCTCATCTTGTCTCCATCTTCAATTTGAGTGGTGGAGGGTTAGGGTTTTAAGGATTGGGTGGGTTTTCTCTCAAGAAGAGAGATAGAGAGAGGAGAAGAGAAATAAGGAAAAGGAAAGATAGGGGGCTAATGTGTATAAGGAGGGCCACATATGTATATATATCTATTAGATATTCTCTTGATTTCTCCCCAAGATTCGAGAATTCTCTAAACTTATCTCGATAGCCCGCTCGAGCGGTGATTCCTGAACCCGAATCTCAACAAGTTTTCTTAAACTAAACTCAAAGCGGTGTTTATTTTTTTCATAATTATGTTGTTAATATTAATCATTATTTTACATATTAAAAATCATTCCTCAACTCATTAATTCGATCACTAACGGTCATTTTATTTAAAACACATATTCAAAGTTTTACACACCACAACACGTAACTAAAGGCAACGATTAGAAAAATAAACACGTACCGGGTTATCACAAATGTACTTATTGGGAAAAGTATTCCAAATAACAATGAATTTGATAGAAGTGGTTAAATATATAGTAGAAGAATCGACTTAAAAATCAGGGCCAATAAGCTCTTTACAAGATTTTCAATTGTGGTTTCCCAATTTCCTACATCTTTCGCATCTTATTTGACTAACTTTTTCCCCCTTAGAGGGGATTCTCAACTTTTTTGGCCTTCCATGCTTCTTACACACCGGAGGGAGGATGTAATCATTAGTCGGGTTACAATATATTTTTCACATAGAAGGAATAGGATAAATGCATGAAAAATAAGAATTCCTGAAACTCTGCACATGGTTGTACGAATCAACATATGAGTTTAAGTCGTTCTCACTCTTTTGGATAGCACCCACGGCGTGCAAACAAGGGAAACCATTCAGTTGCCATTGACAGCACGTGCACATTCGACTACCAAGGTCTACATAAATAGAAGGGAAGGAATGGACCTCATAGATGTCAACGCTAGACGTGCTAACAACCCATGGCCTTGAATCATTGAATGCTTCGTACAACCCCTCATCAATCACAGGGCAAATAGCCTCAGTCCACTTACTAGATGCTTTCCCTCTGGTTGCCATTTGGGTTATCAACTTCACCCTAGTAGTGTCCAACATATTGGTGATGGGAAAATGTCGTGTCTCGTGTATCCAATTGTTGAAGGATTCTGCGGCATTAAAAGTCATTTCGCCGTATCGGCGACCTTCAAAATAAGCATTGCTCCAATGTTTAAATGGTAGGTCTTTTAAGAAATTCTTCACCTTATTACCACCCTCACGCTTTATTTCATCCAAGGTGGAAAGTTTCTTTCGTTGGTGTATAAGCACACTTAACAAATTAGTGAACCATTTTGTCCTTAAATGAATTATGACAACCCCTCAAGTGATGCTTCAAGTTTCCTTCTAAATGGTACATGCAATACCCATAGTGAGCATACGGGAATACAAGTCCAACAGCTTCCAACAACCCCAGATTATGATCACTCGAAAAGGTAATGTTCTGAGTTGGCTCCAAAATCCGTGACAATTGTTCCACGAACCAAAACTAATTGTTGTTGTTCTCCGTATCAATCACCGCAAAACACAATAGATACAATCTTGAAATAACATATAAAACATACAATAATACATGAGTGCATAACCAAATGATACTAGTAATGTAAACAACATAACCAAAAAAATATAATAATATACCTTGGTTATCATCCTTGCCTATTGAAGAAAGAAGAATGCCCCTAGACCTCCCTTTCAAAAAAGCTCCATCCAAAAATAGAGGAGGTCAACAATGTATAAATCCATTTATACCTGCGTTGAATGCTACAATTTTTTTTGAAAATAGTTTCTAATGGGTTCACATTCAATAGACATGGCACTGTTGGCATTGCATTAATATACCAACGCAACTGATTGAATGACATAGAATAGTCTCCAAAAACCTGGCCCCTTGCTTTCTCAACACTCGCCAGGCTTGGTGGTAACTACTATTCAACCCATAATTTGATTTGAAATCATGAATGACATCAATAGACTGTTTCAGCGGTTTGGCACGTTCCTTATCAACAATCAAACCACTCATTAAACCATATGTTGTACAAGAATTCTTCGATGTACGTACCGCAGCACCGCATAAATGTACACTGTTCAACTTCCTAATATATAAATAACCATTACATGATAGGGCCCTAGCATGAACCATCCATTGGCAACCCTCCTCTTAGCACGAGCATTTTGCAGTGACACGTATATTATCATTGTTTATGCATAAGAACTCAAAATCGCACTCAATAGCAAACTTACAAAGTGCAGTGTGGAATTCGGTTGCACCCCCTTCGAATTTCTGGTCAACGTTACTGATTACCTTTAACCACGAAGTAGATAATAAAACCTTCTCCGTACTTGAACAAAACGACAACATAAAGTTATGTTTTTCTCAAATTCGAACCCCTATTCAATTTGCTCATCATCTATACCAATATTCTCATCCTCTATACAAAAGATGACATAGTGCCCAATGTCAACACCACGTCCATGTCTATAAGCCTTCACATTCACATCAACCCGATCAATACCCTCTTTGACAAACAATGACCACATTATCTATAAGTTATCATCGTTATTCAACAAGCAGTTCGAATGCCCCATGAATGAGTATGTCAACGATACCTTGCTGAATTCGATGTTATCCCACTTGGAGCACAACTTGCATAGTAACTGTTCGTAGGTGCAATTTTTTGAAATTACAATCCCTACCGTAAACTCATCGTAAGACAGTCCATTCCTCCTTATGCACCCAAAATAAAAATGAAAAAATTCCACCGCAGCTACCATATGAGAATATGAGAAAATATGAATATATACTCATTATGTGTATCACAATTTATTTTATCATGTTAACATATTCTCACTTTTTATCACAACTTGTTTTTTCATGTTAAAATATTCTCACTTCTAAGCAAGTTGTTTTTCATGTTTTCATATTCTCACAAGTTGTCAACATATTCACATAACATTAAAAGTTGCATTTTGTTAAACAGAATAATCTCATTTTATCAATCAATCATTCTGTATGCAAAACATCAATATTCTCATTTTTGGTAAAATAAATTTTATTTTCGACTTAAAATTTTTTTCTTTTCTGCATGGTTGCAATTTAACTCTCTACCAATCATATGAAGTGCAAAATATAGAGTTTATAATGCAAACAAGTCCATGATACGATTAGCAAAAATAGATAGTTTATAATGCAAACAAGTCCACGAAACGATTATTTCATGAAGCGTTATTTTCTATAATACACTGACATTCATATAAGCAAGATTTGATATTTTCTAAAAGTGATTTCGCTCCAGAACTTGTAACTCGAAAATCTATGTAATGAAACGGTGTAATACAATATTTTTCGAAATCTGTGTAATAGAAATGGTTTTAACTTAGAATGTAATACAATATAATCCATCTATTTAGAATTCTTTATTATCATAAAGTCAAAATTCAACATGCCATATAAAGCATTCTGTTTTCAAGCTATATTATATTACAATAACATGCTAAAATAAATATAAAATCATGAGATATCCTGAAATTAAAATTAAATAGGATGATAAAATCTCAATAAATATTCTTTAATATGTGCTATATCGTTGAAGATAAAATCAGCCAAGCATTAAATAATATCAAATTCTATAGAGAACAATTTGAGGATATAAAAATTTTAAAAATTATTAAAAGGATCCCATGGGATAATAGTCTATAACATGGGATCTACCCTCAAATATATTACCAAAATAGGACCATAAGCTAATTAACCCAATTTCTTATTAACCAAAAATAAAATATTTTAGGAAATTTTTTTTACGGGTCCTACTTTAATAAGGTATGTTGAGTCAAGTCACATTACAATTGTTGTGTTTAACCAAATCCACTTCATTAGATACGTACCAAAATTGCCCTTGATTTTTATTTCCTTCTCATTCGGCGCAAAATAGAGACTGAAACGACTCCTATCATTTCGCCATTTACTTACATAAACAGTGGGAGAAAGATCCAAAAAGAGATTTCAAAACTTTTAGTTTAGGAAAATGAGAATTTTTCGACAAATGTGGTGGTACAAAGTTCTCATTATATCGAGCATTTTAGACGCAATAAAGATTAAAAGTGAGTTTTCAAAATACTCTCATTTCGATTCATGAATATGAATTTCTATTGAAAACACTGAAAACAGAGTATTCGTTGTGATTTTTATGATTTGCACGACTAATGGAGTATATAATGATAGATGATAGTCTGGGTATACGATTGTTCACTACATTGACTCATACATCTCTCATTTGCGTCACATCATGTTTCACACTCTTATTATCAGACCTTTCGACGTAAAATCTATTTTTCGATCTAAGATTCTCATTTACTCGTTACCGACCTAGGGTCCATATTTGTGACTCAAATATTTCTCACTCACACATACATTTCACATTTACATTTCGCAGAAGCTGTCAGTAATACACATATTTATGAATGTTTTAACATTTAGTAGACATTTGAGCATTTACATTGCCGGAATATATATATATATATATATATTATTAATAGTATATAAACCGCTTAGCACAAATGATGACTTACTTTTTTTCTACCCACCCATATTGCCCTATTGATCTTTGTGTTTCTTCGGTTTGCCTGTCGTTTATTAGCGTAAATATGAATTATAATGTGGGCAAGAGAGTCAAATTGGGATGCTTAGTAAGGCGGCCAACTACGGGCACTCCTTCCTGTTCTTCACGCACACATTTTGCGCTTCGACGTACAACGGTTCTACTGCAGATTGTACCAGCCATCTTATGCTTGATTCCTTGGGTTGGCATTTTGCGGGGTGCTCACGTCGTTCCTCCTTTCGGGCTTCACGTTTCTGGATCTTTTTGCTCACTTTTTCATCTGCTGCTCGAACAATACCATTTTCAAGTGCTTCTTCTCTTTCGCTCTCGTCCATCTAGGGGTTTCCTATTCTCTTTCGCTTTCTACGGTTTTGGTTGTTTGCATCTTCTTCGTGGTCTTCTCTATATCTTTATTGATTTGTTTTTGTTGCTATTTTGTAGATCTTCAATGCTCGGGTTTCGCTTGTTCTCATAGGTACGTTCCTCTTTCTTGGGCCATTTTTCGTTGGTTAACTTGTTTGTGTTTATTTGTGTTTATTTGGTGCTTTAGTCCTACTAGGATTAAAAGCAATAACAGTCTATATATGTTAGTAATCTCTCTCTCCCTCTCTCCCCCCCTCTCCCACTCTGTTTTTAGATTGGGTGTCTGCATCCCTAAATAAAAGTTAAAACTTGCTTCAGGAAATTTCAATCACAAATAGATTATTAAAAACATCCATTTTAATTCCACCAAGTTTTATAAAGTTTAAATATGGTTTTACTTGGTCACTGCCAAAAAGTGGAAGCGCAGCTAGCTGCAGTTTACAGAAGCTTAGAACCTTGATTAGATATTCTTATGTAGTCCTTATGCGGATGAACATGATTATGTAGATACTTATTGCTGAAGGATCGTATTTCTGTTTGATTGCAGTGAATGGTCTCATTTTGATTGGAAAACTCTACAGTCTTTAATTTCTTTAAGTTACCTGTCCAGAATCTTTTAATTGGTTTTACTAGCTTATGATATTCTTTTGTTGCTTTAGTAGTAGAAAACTTCTAAGCAAGATCACAATCCAAGAACCGACCTTTGAAAGAATTATCGTCATTTACAGGTGACTTTTTTCTCTTTAGTTTAAAGAGACATATTGAAGAATGTGTTTTCCAAGGTCATTTTCAAAAAAATGTTCTGATAAAAAATTCTAAGCATTCCTCTTTTTAGAGTTTCTTCAATTCTTTATGTCAGTAGCGTTGTCTTTTCCAAAGGAAACTAAAAGACAATTTGAGAGTGGAGAAATTGCATAGAAGATCAGTGTTTATGTATCTCATAGGTTTTATAGAGGACTTTTCTTTCTTCATGTGAATTACCTAGACTGTTTCCTAATCCATGTTCTCTAATACTAATGCGTTAAAGATAATAGATACAATTAACTGATGTTGAACATAAAAACAACTCTGCAGGCGTGCCAATTCCAAAACAGAATTGGAACGAGGTATATATGTGAGGATTTCAAAAAGATCCTAATGGATGATATGAAAATAGTTCTTGTGAGCACATTTGCCTCTCTTTCTCTCTCTCTCTGTCTCAGGAGAACATTTTGTAGGTTCTTTTTCTTATCTTTTCTTTTTACTTGAATACTATTCAAATTAAATACCTATTGTTTATACTATTTCCACCCAACAGCCTGAAAAGAAAAACCCAAGTTTAACTCCAATGGATTGGTTGAAGTTCCTTGTTTCTGCTATCATTGGGCTGGCCAGTTAAATGACACCTAGGAATTTTCATAAGCTTATTGTTCTTTGTTTTCAACTAAATGGTATCCAGGAATCTTCACGAGCTTACTGTTCTTTGTTTTCAATCATCCTCTTCATGTCCATTTCCTTTTTACAGGTCCTTGTAGTCAGTTTGCTTAATAAGCCTAAAGCCAATGTAAAAGTTCTCGTTCCCGTCCTTTTTGGGCTGATTGGCTTTTGTGTGAAGACATACTTCTCGTTAAGTATATTCATCTTTTCAATTGGATAAATTAAGATATATATATATATATATATATAAGTTACTTGCTCAATGGTCATGTGCACGTGATTGTGGTATAATTCATTTGATGGATCCACTCGAGATCTCAAATACTACAAGCTGACCCGGTCAAATTATTGCATATGTTTTGGAATCTTTTTGCATATTTTTGTCATCTTAAATGTCATGGGGGTGAAGAGTTACTGTTGGATCAGGGATGCTTCTGATGCTGGAGTTTTTATTGGTTGAATTCATTGGATTGCAAATAGGTTTGGGATCTTATCCCACACTTGTTGCATGCCACTGGCAGTTGTAATTTGCATTTTTTTATACTACTGATGTAATTTAAGTTTCTTATACTACTGATTGATTCTTGTTTTCTAAGGCTTGTCTTGAAATGAGTTACTTACATGTCCAAGTTTTCTCACTCCCTGTAGGTTTCAGAATAATTTTACTGCATATCAAAATCTGATCACACGATCCATGTATGACAAACAGCTAGTTATTGGAAGAGGCAGTCTTCTTCACTTGTGTGACGAAGTGATTCAACAGGAAGTAAGTAGTATGATGCAATAAAATTTTGCCATCTGTTAAGCTAATCTTCTATGGAATCCCCCCATCTAAATATAAAATTGAAAAATCAAACTCTGGTCATTCCTCTCTGAAAGCATTAAATTTATCCCGCCATATAAAAAAATATTCAATGTTAGCTCATCATATTAAAAATTAAGTTTATCACACCTTTTGGTTAGCTCATCATAAATAAAGAAATCAAGGAATAATTTTAAACTAACTAATTTAAATATTGTGTGAGATCAATATTTGTATTATATGAAATTGTTAGTCGTTCGTTGGACTGTATTTCTAAATATCATAAAATTTGTTAGCGATAACTGCAACGGTTTTCCTGGTACTATTGGTACCTGTATGCACCATACAAATGGAAAATTACTACTTTAGCTGATACAATATTGAGAACCTTAGTTAAATGTTGATAAAGTCAATTTGGGATTCTTCAATTCCAAAATCGAACTCAAATAGAACATCAATCGAAACCTAAGTCCCTAATCGGCTACTAAAATCTCAAAATTGAACTCAAATAGAAGCCGAAATCCCAAATTGCCACCAAAATCCCAAAATCAAACTCAAATCGAAGTTCAAATCCCAAATTGACCACGAAAACCCTACAATTGAATCTCTCTCATAGTTTATATACCGATTTGTTGATTTGATTTGTCTTTTTTCGGGCCTTGAAAGTTTGCTTGGTTTTATAGCTTCGCTTTGTTCTCTAGAAGTATGGTTCTTACATTTCTTCTCATTGTTCTGGTTCATACACCTTTGTTGCTTAATATCTGTGGTCCCTCTTCCTATGGCCACAACTCTTTCAATTACCATTGTGTGTTGGATTATTGGATATATCTTAATGATGAGCTTCTTTAAACAAGGCTAAGAGTGAAAAAATAAAAGAAATAAATATGGTTATGAGGCAAATGAAATTAAAAAATAAATTCTAAGTTTTCTTCCATTCTTCTTCTCTTATTTAATTTAATATTGAGTTGACAGCCCTTCAAAAGCTCAATTCATTTCTAAATCCTGCCCCTTTGATCCTTAAATTATGTTTCCTTTTGAATGAATTGTCTTTCTCACTGGAGAGGATGGATCTCACGTTTACAGATCTGAAAGATGCAAGTTTGCCAACCACATATCAGATCCATTGAAATTCTAAAATTATCCCTAAACACCTAGGCAACTGAGCAGGGAAAAATTTTAAAATATAAGGGTAAAATTGTATTTTCATAGACAATGAAAATACTATAGCAATTCACGTCCTCTTTTGATATATAGAGTAGAAATATATATTTTTTTATAAAAAAAGGTACATCAACACATTTCTTGAGATGGTCCCTATAAACTATTGTTATTAGTTTCTTCTCTTCCCATTTGTACATTGTAGTTGTTTGGATGATAATTTAGTAGTCTTCTTATATTTGATTGCATTTTTATGGGTTCAGTTTACAATTTCATGATCAAATTTTGATATTTGAGTCTTCTAGTGCTCATCTCTTATCCTTATTTGACTAAGTTATGTCAATTAAAGACTGTATAATAGGATTTACAATTGAACATATTCCTTTTAGTAGACCGAATGGTGTAAAACATTTGAGTTTTGAAGACCTAAACACTAAAACAAATTATTAATAAATAGTAATAACTAAATTCTTTGACATCATATTGAATTTTTTCCTTTTGAATGATTTTTGGGAGGATTACTTTTTGTTCAATTGGTGATGTTGTTGAACTCTTATTTATTCAAATAATGAGCATCTATGTGCATATGTCCACGCATGCACTTACTCATTTGTTACTAAATGATTTTACTAGAGCCAATATTTACTCCTATGTAGATAAGTTCACAAAAGGAGAAAATGGGTGTCATTGCTCCGAAACGCTTTGTACAGAGATTGAAGAAGCAAAATGAAATTTTCTACAACTATAGGCACCAGGTATGAGCTTACAGGAAACTTTGCTACTGATTGTGTTGGCATATTGGGTTCACATGAAGGTAAAGGGATTCTTTAAAATGGTATACTTTATAGGATTATTTGGCCATGCTTGTCTTGTGGTGTGGTATCTCTATTTCAACTTGATCAATTAAGCATATTTAAACTTTGTAAGAATTATAATTGTTCGTTTTTCTTATTTCATATCTACGCATACATCATGTGTGCAATCATTCCATATAAGTTCTGAAAGCATGATTTTCTTGAGATTGATGTGTAGTTATCTTTCTACCATTTTGATTGCTCATCTAATATGTAGAAACTTTGTCTTCCTATTTTGTGTAGGATGCCCATGAATTTTTGAACTACTTGCTGATGAACTTGTTGACATATTGGAAAAAAAGTCTTACGCTACAAAGAGTGATCCAGAAACTTCATCATCACCTGAAAAAGTTTCAAATGGGCCAAAGACTATTCATACCAAGGACTTTCAAAAATTTGGCATCACTTACTATTATGTCAAAAATTATATTCCGCGACTTTCAATTGTTTTCTTTATCATCATACCATCAAATTGAGAATTTGATGAACTATGCATGTGCTACTTAGTGATTCCATATTTGCTACAATGTGAAGGAAATTAGCTCATTTTTTGTCCTTTTGATAATGTGAGTGAAAATGCCATATTTTATTAAGTATTCCTTAACAAATTAATGCTTTTAGAATGCGTGGAGAAATTAGAGCTTCGTAACGTCAATGCAGGCTGCATGAGATCTCAAAACTATTACAGTTTTTTTTTTACTTTTTTAAAAAATATTATTCAGCTATAATATTTAAATATACAACTTATTACACGAACAAAACTAATTAGTAAAGCTATAAAAATATTGACCGTGCATAGCACGACAAGCTTAACTAGTAATATATATATATATATATACACACACATGAACATTTGGACATATGAGCATAATATTTGAAAGTTTGAAAATTCTATCTTATTAATGAACATTTGAACATATATATTCACAATTAGAACTTTCTCATTTTGCAAATGTTCTCAGTACCAATGTGTTAGGGGTTATTTATTCATTCCACAACATTAACATTGTGGATTTGTTCTCATTTGAAAAACTGTTTCATTGTTGGTGTCGGATTAACAAGTGAGAATGATCTCATTCTTAATGTTATGGAGTTGTTGGTTTCATTAGTTAAAGTTACCATTTTGGAATTATTAAATTGTGAATTTTGGCCATATATTTTATGATTCAATTGAATGTGATGGTAATAAAGCTAAACATGCAAATGTGAGAACAGTTTAGTTAACATTGACAAACTCACCAGTTGTTGGTGTCGGATTGATAACGAATGAGAATGTTCTCATTCATAATGTTATGTTGTCAGATTCAAAAATGAGAATGATCTCATTCGTAATGTTATGGAGTAGATGGCTTTATTCGTTAATGGTTTCATTTTGGGATTCTAAACTTGTAAAATTTGGCCATATACTTTATGATTCAATTGAAGGTGTTGGGAATGAAGCTTAACATGCAAATGTGAAAATAGTCCAGTTAAAATTGAGAAACTGTTGTTGGTGTTGGATTGATAATGGAGAATGTTCTCATTCGTAATGTTATGTCGTTGTTGGTGTTGTTCTTTGATCTTATCATTTTGGAACTATGAAATTGTGAATTTCGGCCACAAACTTTTAGAGTCAATCTATGGTGTTGGGAATATAGCTGAACATACAAATGTGAGAATTGATTAGTTCACAGTAAAAAAAAAGTAACGGTGTTGGTGTCATTTTGTTAAGTAAGCTGTCAGTTCAGTTCCTTAAAGTACATTAAAGTTACAATCTTGATTGGTTGCGAGGTAGAGTACCACGAACAAGGTTAGTATCTACAATTATAATATCCTCATTACTAATTTTATGATGTTGTTGGTAGCATCCCATATTATTATGGTTGTCGAATTGTTTAATTGTTGAATGTTGTAATAAAATTTTCATTCCATTTGAAGATGTTGAGAATGAAGGTGAACATGAATATGTCAAAGTTGTCAATTTGTGCAGCTGGGAGTATTGTTGAAAATGACATTAAATTCTGTAGACTGTCATACTATTTAACTCTTGCATTTTCACATGTTTCAATGCAAGCATTTTGCTTCCTATTGCTCTGTTTTGTTGTTCGTTTTCTGAAAAGTTCAAAGTGATTGAAAGTAGAGTAATATAGGTAATATTCACATTTTGGCATGTGATTGCATATATTTGTTATATCATTACAATTGCACGGATTTGTAATTGAAGAGTGACGAACCTGGGGAAATTTAACTTCATTTTAAGGAAATATTTTGTTTACTATAGTTTCACATTGGAATTGAATCATTTAAAGGTGGAGACCCTGAATTTATTTTAAAGTAAATATTCTCATTTTGAAATGTGTAACTAATTTAATGTGGGAATGACAAGTGTTAATGTTGTTGTTGTCGTGTTGGACAGTGAGTGCTAGAAAAGGGCATCGGCAGGCAACAACGTCGGCAAAGAATGATGTACAAAGAATTAAGGCCGCATCACCAAATGAAAAAGTTCCAAGATTGCAAGAGAGCAAAAAACGAGAAAAGGTTGCAACCACTTCCAAGCATGCCAAAACTAACCTGTTGACAGCTACTAAAAGTATTCCCACAAATTGCTACACATCTTTTAGGTCAAACATGGGTGCGATTATAGAGTTAGTTGGGAACCTCAAGTTACGAGACGAACATATAATAGCTTTGTCGATGACACTATTCTGGTCCCTATTTGATGCGCTGTTGAACAAAAAGTTGTCTTACACGAAGTGTGGAAAGCACGATGCAATCATTATGAAGCTATGAAGCTCATTCAATCCGGTTCATAAGTGCTTCCAAATTGGGGGAAAGAAAATGGAACTTTCATCCAAGGATATCAAGCTGATTTTTGGGATAGAATGTGGAAGTGAGCACGTGAACTTGGCGTACGGGTGCAGACAAACAACTCTGATTGAAAGGAGGGCAGTTGGAGGAGGTAGGATAACTGGGCCAATAATTAAGGGGTTGGTTGAGAAGCTAATTTCTAGCAAACAACAAAACAACGTTGAGGATGTTGTAAGATTGCTATGCATGTATGTTTGTTTGACCTTATTCTTCTCAACGTCTGGCACCACTATTGGGTGGATATATCTCAATTACAAGGAGGATCTCGATGCAATGCAAAAATATGACTGGGTAAGAGCAATTCATAATGCGCTAATGTCATCCGTACAGAAAAACTACCGCACTCCCCACAAAGTGAAGGGGTGTGTTATGGCGTTATTGGTAATGTGTTTTGCATACTTAACAAATATATTTGCACAAAATTATTCAAAATTAGGTTCTACATTCTAATATATTCTTATGTTGTATTTCTTACATACAGTATTGGTTCTGTGAGACACAACTCTAGTGCCACCATCATTTCCAAAGGAATTCCCAAGATGTGTCAAGTGGGATCTACCCCAAATGGAAGCGTGTGTGAGAGATTTGAATATAGGGACAATTGCAAGTGACCAGGTGAAAACATTAGTAGTATTTTTCCAATATTTTGTGAATTGCTTCATACATTATCTCCATTTGGAACAGTTCAATACAATTCATATTTTACAAATTGTCACCTAGAGTTTATTCAAAAACATTGTATCAAAGGATCAATGTTCCAACGATTTAAATTTTGTACGAAATATAGCCCACTTTTGGAATGATATGATGTGAAATGACAATATAAAATCTGAAAACACCATTTTGAGTTCATGTATCATAAATGTCATCATCTCATTTGTAAGGGTTTTTAGCACAATAAGTGCCACCTGGTTGTTATCAGAATAAAAACTGGAGTGTCTGGTGGTTTGGTTGTGGATGATGCTGCATTTTTTCGATTGGACTTGAATCTTTGACATTGACATATGAAAACTGACTTTATTTGTTTGCCGAACAAATTTTGCTAGATGAACTGAAGGAAATCGATCGCGAGAGGCGAGTCTTAAGAAAATTACGTAAGTCAGGAATTGCAGAAATCGAAGCCGATAAAGGGGTCTAAGACGAATATGGTTCGAAGCAAAAAAGAAGGAAGTTGGAAACAATGACTAAGAAAGAATTGAAGGTAGAAGAGGGGGGTTGCAAACTGTCAAACGTAAATGAATGCGTTGACCAATGGAAGACATAAAAAATGGATTTGTTTGATGCCAGTCCAACAAGGTTGAGCAACCAATTGAAATGGTGGATGGGGGGGTTTATATGTGGGATAACGTGGAAGATTCTTTAGGCATAAGTGTTTATCATGGCAACAACTCAGTTAATAAAGAAATTGGTGTAATGAATGAGGATGACGAAAAATATCAAGATGAGCTATGTAATCTGCTTACCATAGATAATGAAATGGACTTCACTCAAGGAAACGGTGGTGTAATAAGGAGCATTGAGATTCTGCCGGATTTACATGCATTTGACAGAGAGCTCATTCAAAATATGGACAGAGAAATCACCAAGCTGAGAGATGAAAACCAGAGCAAAACAGTAACCATCAATGAGCTCCTTGATGAGATATTTAAGTTGAAAAAAGGCGCAAAGGAGATGGTTGATTCGCAGAATGACGTGGATAAGGATATGCAAATTGTTGATCTTCAAAAAACTGTTGCCATATGAGATGCCACGATATAGTCCCTAATAGTAACAGTTGAGAATTTGAATTCACAGATAATTGAGCTACACTCTCAGATCGGGGAGATGGTTGTTCATGAGATAACACATGCGACATCACGAGAAACACGTACATCTTGCGCTGGCGGAATGGCACCGAATGAAGGAGTGTGTGTGAAAATTTCACCGAGTTCGATGGTAAAAAAAATAGAAGAAAAAGCAAGAAAGGAGAAAAAATTGCCAGATTACACATATGAAAAAAAAGAGTTGCAAGAAAAGGAGTAAAAAGTGGTAAAGCAACGGATGAGAAATAACTAGTTGAAGTTAACAACTCTTTGCAATATGATAAGCAGGCGGACAAAAAATTGGTACTATTAAATTTTCATGCAAAGTGGCTAGTGTACACCATGCTGACACTGAAAGACCGTCAAAAAATAAGCTCCATATGGAATACTGAAAATAGTGGGTAAGAAATCATGGTTTATTACAAAATTTTCAATTGTTTACTAACTTTATTATATGACAATGCAATTTATCACGCAGTGCATGTGTGGGGTCGGGAGGTGAAGATTCATACTTCGTATTTGCAGAAGATATAAGATCTTTAATCATGGAGTCCGACACGTCAAGTAATATAAGTATAAACACATAAAGGAAGGTGCCACATGTTTAATTTACGAAATCTTGATAATGTTCACACAAAACACTATGATAATGTTCACATACAAGTGACTGTAAAATATGTGGTGTGGGATGGTTAATTACCATTGCTGCTATTATAATTTGGGATGATGTTATCGTTTTTTTGGGATTGCTTGATTTGTGAGAATGGCATCATATGTGGGACTGACGAACTAAAATATGGTAATGTGATCATATGTACGACTACTAAACTTGTCAAGGCTAGTTTGGTGTCATGGGTTACTTATTTCCCAAATAGGGCATAAAAGTGTACAACTTATAATGTTGAAATAGAGCAAACTGATGATGTCCTCATATTTCAAAATTGAAATACATAGTGTGAGACCCTGATCCGTTTTAGTTTTTGTGATATTTTACGACGTGTTGTTTACCGTTTTATATCGGTGTTGTGCATGTGGGGGTTTGGTTTTGTTTCTTGGTTTGGGTTTCCTCCTAGCGTTGACCGCTCGAGCGGTGGTTGTGCGTTCGAGCGGGCTGGTGGCCAAGAGTTGGGTCGGTGAGTGACCGCTCGAGCGGTGGCCGTCTGCTCGAGCGATGTGGTGGCAAAGGGGTATGTCGGTAGGGATTTGCTGGAGCGGGGCTTGAGCACTCGAGCGGCGGTGGCTTGGCGGGAAAATCTATAAGTTTGTTTTGCCTTGGTTTGTGAACCACAAATATCTCTCTCTCTCTCTCTCTCTCTTCTTTCTCTACAAGTTTTCTCTGCCTTCTCTTTAGTTTTCGGTGGACCCGGAGCTCGATTTTTGACGATCTGATAGCGGATCTTTAGTCTCCTCGTGGTGGGCTACGCTTTCATTCGAACAGAATTTTATTTCGACGAAGTTCATTTTTGCACGTGGATTGAGGCGTTGAGTTTTTGACTCAACGTGGTAGGATCTTAGACTCTCATGTCTTATAAATGTGCTATGTGTAATCGTGTATGTTTTTACCGCTTTAAAATGCATGAAAAATCAATTTATGTTTCAAAAAGAATTAGGTTTTGGTTCAAAATTGTTTTCAGTTGATTATAGTTGGATTGAATCGGGTTTTGAGTATTCCTTTTGAGGTTTTGAGGTAGTTTCGAGCTTGGGCATATTCGAGGGTATCAAAAAGGTGTTTGGAGGCTTCGATTTAAGGTTGAGATGATAGTTTGTGAGTATTTGAGAGTTTTGGGGTTTAGAACATAAAACAGGAGAAAATTTGAGTTTTTCTCGGGTGCCTGCGCTCTTGAATGCCCGACATCCACTTGAGCGAACTGGCTGCGTAGGGTCATTTTCTTTTGATCATATCTCCCTCATTCAGACTCGGAATGGGGTCATTTTGTTCTCAAACTAAAGCCCCGAAAGTCTTCTTTTCAATGACACATCTCTCACAAGAAAATTCTTTTGGAGAAAACGTTACGATCAAAATAGTGAAGGTATGTCAAATTTTTTGAACCGTTTTTTATTCATGTTCGCCGTGTTAGGCGTGTGGGGGTTCGTGTTTGTTGTGTCAGGGCCTTAGGGTTTTTTTTTGGTTGTGTGGTGGTCTTTTAGTTGATTGGGTTATGGGGCTCAATCGACTTTTCTCATCTAATGATTTTTTAGTTGATTGGATTATGGGATCCTGTTAATTGAAGTCATGGAGAGGGTGATGGTCACGCCATGCGGGGTGTTGGGCCACGGTTGTGTGCGTGGTGGTTTGCGCATCGTTGGGCGGCGAACGTGTGAGTCTGTTGTTCATTTTGAAAGTGGGGTTTTGGTGAGAACCATTTTGTGGGAGGTTCAGGTGTTAGCCTTCAGGTTAGGTTTTAGTTTTTTGTATCGTTAGTTATCCTGGTGAATGGACTGGTCGTTCGAGTGAGTGGATGACGGGTGTGTGGTATGTGATGTCGTGGCGAGTTATGTGGCATCGTTATGTAGAATGTCGTGTTATACACGCTGTTGTGTTTATAGAACTGTGGTTAATTTTATTCATGCATGTTGTAGGACAGATATGTAGTTTTTGTATAAATAAAGCTCTGGCTTTCTTTATGTGTATGTGGACAGACAAAAATGTAGTCCGATATTACGTGGACAGAAAAGTAGTCTGATGTGATGTGGGCAGAAAAGTGGCTCACTAAAGGTTAACTCTGGTTAACCGTGGAAGGAAAAGTGGTCCGATGAACGTTAGCTCTGGTTGATGTGGACAAAAAAGGTGTCCGCGAACGGAAAAGTGGTTCGAATATGTTAACTCTGGTTAACAATACATGCGTGTGTGTGTAGAATCGAAGGGACGAAAAAGTGGTCCTATTGATGTATTTATGCGTGGGTATCTGAAGGACGAGAAGTGGTCGTAAAGAGGCATGTTTTGCGTGTGTTGTATGTGGTGCGTTGTGTGGGATGCATGTGTTGCGTTGTGTAGGTGGCGTGTGTCGCGTGAGTTGCATGTGTTGCATGGGTTAACTCTGGTTAATTCTGTGGTAGATGGGGATGTGGTCCCTCAGTGAAAGTCTGAGAAAGTCCATTAGTTGGGGCTGCAATCCCTCGGTGAAAGCCTAAGAAGGTCCAAGAAGGTACATGGATTGCATGTGATACTTTGTGGCATGGATATAACCATTTTTTAGATTGTATTTAACTCTCGCATGAGTCGTGATATGAAACTGATTTCAAACCGTTTTCGTGGCTCCTTTGAGTCGATAAAGGGTTCTTATCCTAGCATCTCTTTGGATGTGATATATCTGTTGTTGAGGCTTGTGAGAGTCGGTTTGTATATTCTTGTGTTGCAGTTGGGGCTCGTTGGAGTCTTGGCTTGTAGGAGTCTATCTTTGCTGATGAAGCATTGTACTATAAATATCAAATTATTTTCTAGGCTCAGATGAGTCGTAATACAAAATTGTTTCCAAAATCGTTTTCTTTGAGGCTCTTGGGAGTTCTCGTATAAAACCGTTTTCAACTGTTTTCATCTGAAACTTGTATGAGTTAAGATATAAAACCTATTTTTCTTGGCGGTCATGTGGAGTAGATATCCAAAACTATTTTAAAAAGGTTTTCCTCTGGAACTCGTGTGAGTTTGGATTCAAAATCGTTTTTAAAACCCGTTTTTATGGCTCGTATGAATCGATAACTGCTCCTCATTTTCCGAGCATGTTTTATTTATATTATACATTTGTCTAGTTTCTGTTGAGTTTTGGCTCATAGTGTGGGATTTGAAACGTTGTTTAGGTACCGGTCGCACAGGTTAATTTGGGGTTGTCGGTTGTGGCGAAAGATCTATTGTTTTTCTTTTTATTCTTTTGAACGATGTATGTTATAACATGTTTTTTAGTGTTGGAACCGTGTAATATAAGCCTTTTTGACAGATATATTAAATGAATGTATGCTTTAATTTGTGAGTAAACATCGGGCTTGGTGTTTTATATAGTTGTTTATGGGTGTTTCACGTGACCAAGAGTTTGAGGCGTGACAGAATGGTATCAGAATTATAGGTTCGAATACCTAAGCGCCGTCGGGAGAGCGTGCATCACTGTGTGAGGTTGAATGCATGTGCTTGACTGCGTGTGCTTAGATGTTTTGATAGAATGAGCATGATATGTGTGAGCGTTGTGTATATGTGAGCATGTGGGTTAAACCTTATGATTGATTAGTCGTGCCTTTGGTCATTTAGATTAACAAACTTAGGAGCCAGGTTAGAAACACGTTTAGCCGACGTGATTTCTAGCAGAAAATCTAAGTAGGTTATCCAAATTGATGCGTTATTCTTGTCAGTTCTCCGCGGTATGTGGGGTTTATTTAGCATGAACTTATGTGGCTACGTGTTAGCATGCTTATGGGGTTAATGCTTATGTTTATGCGATGTTTTGCATCTTATGTTATGTGTTTCTTTCATATAGATGTGATGTTTGCGCAGATAGGGCGAGGTCGTGATTTTGGAGTTGGTGATGGACTCCGTGGGTGGTATACTGTGTTGAGACAGCAGTTGGTGAGGATGTGAGGTTGGGACGAGTTGTAGATCCCGTGTCATTGAGTTAGTTAGCCATTGTTTAGGATGTTTGACCTTATTTGACTATATTCTATGAATGGTTTGGCTGACTATCTCTCATGCTTGTGTCGATTATGATCGACAGTTTATTTTCTTTTGCCCTTGTGATGAATTTTGGGGATGAGATTTCTTTTAGGGGGTAGAGTAGTGAGACCCTAACCCATTATAATTTTTACGATGTTTTACGATGTGTTGTTTACCATTTTATATCAGTGTTGTGCATGCAGGAGTTTGGTTTTGTTTCTTGGTTTGGGTTTTCTCCCAGCGTTGATCGCTCGAGCGGTGGTTGTGCGCTCGAGCGGGCTGGTGGCTTAGAGTTGGGTCGGTGGGTGACTGCTCGAGTGGCGGTCGTCCGCTTGAGCGAGGTGGTGGCAAAGGGGTATGTTGATAGGGGTCCGCTCGAGCGGGGCTTGAGCGCTTAAGCGGTGGTGACCTGGCGAGAAAATCTATAAGTTTGTTTTGCCTTGGTTTGTGAACCATAAATATCTTTCTCTCTCTCTCTCTCTCTCTCTCGCTCTCTTCTTTCTCTAAGAGTTTTCTCTGCCTTCTCTCTAGCTTTCAATGGACCCGGAGCTCGATTTTCGACGATCAGATAGCGGATCTTTAGTTTTCTCGTGGTGGGCTACGCTTTTATCTAAATAGAATTTTGTTTCGACGAAGTTTATTTTTGCACGTGGATTGAGGCATCGAGTTTGGCTCAACGAGGTAGGATTCTAGACTCTCATGTCTTATAAGGGTGCTACGTGTAATCGTGTATGTTTTTACCAGTTAAAAATGCATGAAAAATCGATTTATGTTTCAAAAAGAATTGGGTTTTGGTTCAAAACCATTTTCGGTTGATTTCGGTTGGATTGAATCAGGGTTTGAGGTAGTTTCGTGCTTTGGCACATCCGAGGGTGTCGAAAAGGTGTTTGGAGGCTTCGATTTGAGGTTGAGATGGTGGTTTGTGAGTATTTGAGAGTTTTGGGGCTTGGAACACAAAACAGGAAAAAATCTGAGTTTTTCTCGGTTGCATGCGCGCTCAAGCGCCTGACGTCCACTCGAGCGGACTAGCTGCGTAGAGCCATTTTCTTTTGATCATATCTCTCTCGTTTGGACTCGAAATGGGATCGTTTTTGTACTCAAACTAAAGCCCCAGAAGTCGTCTTTCCAATGACCTCTCTCATAAGAAAAGTCTTTTGTAGAAAAAGTTATGATCAAAATAGTGAGGGTGTGTCAAATTTTCTTAACCGTTTTTCATCCGTGTTGGGCGTGTTGGGCGTGTGGGGGTTCGTGTTTGTCGTGTCAGGGACTTGGGGGTTTCTTTTGGTTGTGTGGTGGCCTTTTAGTCGATCTGGTTATGGGGCTCAATCGATTGCTCTCCTCTAGTGGGAGGTTCAAGTGTTAGCCTTCGGGTTAGGTTTTGATTTTTTGTATCGTTAGTTGTCCCGGTGAGTGGATGGGTCGTTCGGGTGAGCGGATGACAAGTGTGTGGTATGTGATGTCGTGGCGGGTTACGTGACGTCGTTATGTGGAATGTCGTGTTATACGTGTTGTTGTGTTTATAAAACTGTGGTTAATCTTATTCATGCATGTTGTATGACAAATATGTAGTTCTTGTATAAATAAAGCTCTGGCTTTCTTTGTGTATGTGGACGGACGAAAATGTGGTCCGATATTCCGTGGATGAAAAAGTAGTCTGATGTGATGTGGGCAGAAAAGTGGCTCACTAAAGGTTAACTCTGGTTAACTGTAGACGAAAAAGTGGTCCGATGAACGTTAGCTCTGGTTGACGTGGACAAAAAAGGTGTGTGCGAACAAAAAAGTGGTTCGATATATGTTAACTCTGGTTAATAATGTATGTGTGTGTGCGTAGAAATCGAAGGGACGAAAAAGTGATTCTAACGATGTATTTATGTGCAGGTATCTGAAGGACGGGAAAGTAGTCCTAAAGAGGCATGTTTTGCGTGTTTTTCATTGGTGTGTTGTGTGGGATGCATGTGTTTCGTTGTGTAGGTGGCGTGTGCCGCGTGAGTTGCATGTGTTGCATAGGTTAACTCCGATTAATTGTGGGGTAGATGGGGATGTGGTCCCTTAGTAAAAGTCCGAGAAATTCCATTAGTTGGGGCTGTAATTCCTCAGTGAAAGCTCGAGAAGGTACATGGATTGCATGCGATGTTTTGTGGCATGGATAGAACCATTTTTTAGACTGTATTTAACGCTCGCATGACTCGTGATATAAAACTGATTTCAAACCATTTTCGTGGCTCCTTTGAGTCGATCAAGGGTTCTTATCTTAGCATCTCTTTGGATGTGATATATTTGTTGTTGAGGCTTGTGAGAGTCGGTTTGTATATTCCTGTGTTGCATGTTGGGGCTCGTGGGAGTCTTAGCTTGTAGGAGTCTATCTTTGCTAGTGAAGTATTGTACTATAAATATCAAATTATTTTCTAGGCTCGGATGAGTCGTAATACAAAACTGTTTCCAAAATTGTTTTCTTTGAGGCTCTTGGGAGTTCTCGTATAAAACCGTTTTCAACTGTTTTCATCTGAGACTCGTATGAGTTAAGATATAAAACCTATTTTTCTTAGGGCTCTTGTGGTGTCGATATCCAAAACTGTTTTTAAAAGGTTTTCCTCTGGAACTCGTGTGAGTTCGGATTCAAAATCATTTTTTCAAAACTCGTTTTTATGGCTCGTGTGAATCGACAACTGCACCTCGTTTTTCGAGCATGTTTTGTTTGTATTACATACTTGTCTAGTTTCTGCTGAGCTTTGGCTCACGGGGTAGGATTTGAAACATTTTTTAGGTATCGGTCGTGCTGGTTGATTCGGGATTATCGGTTGAGGCAAAATATCTGTTGTCTTCCTTTTTGTTCTTTTGAACCGTGCATGTTATAACATGTTTTTCGGTGTTTTAATCGTGTATTGTAAGCTTTTTTGGCGGATATATTAAATGCATGCATGCTTTAATTTGTGAGTAAACATCGGGTTGGGTGCTTTATATAATTGTTTATGAGTGTTTCACGTGATCCGGAGTTTGGGGCGTGACACATAGTGTGAGACGGAAAATTTAGACACATAGTTGGTGGCTTAAACTTTTATACAACTACTCTAGATTAATGTTATCAAATTCTGGACATCCAACGCACCATATAATAATGATATTGCTGAATAGTATCTTGATGCATCATTGTGATTTAAATCAAGGTTGATCTCTTAAAATTTATTACAATTGATATTACAAAACCAAACTGCAGGTCATTGATGCATATGGTACAATTCTAAGGAAGCAAGAGGATGTGATTGTTGGAGCACATTAGACCAATGATAGTCTGATTGACATGCTTGACAAGTCATTCATTTTTTCAAGCTTGACTTTGGTAAGCATTTTTTAAAATTGATAACTACTATTTTTGTAAGTATGGTGGAACATAGGTATAAAATGTGAAAACTAATACATATTGTTGATTTTTAATAACCCAAAACAGCAACTACTCGAATGCAAGACCCCAGATCAACGAATGGATGTGCTTGAGGCACAAATGACCGAGGCACGATTTTGTAGGTATATGCTACTCCCTATATACAATGCTAATGACTGGACGTTGTTGGTAGCAAATACAGGGACGGGTGAATGGCATCTGTCACGCTCCAAACTCCGGGCCACGTGAAACACCCATAAACAACCAAATATATACCCAACCCGAGAATACACTTTAAAAAAAAAACATACATGCATTGCATATAAACGCCAAACGGCAACATTACACGGCTCCAACGCCCGTAAAACATGTTGTAGCATACATGTAACAAAAGATCAAAAAGGGAAGACTACAGCTCTTCCACCTCTTCCGCACCTCCTGATCAACCAGCGTGATCGGTATCTGAAAAAAAGCAAAATCCCACACTGTAAGCCAAGGCTCAGCAGATTTTAAACAACACATGCAATATAAGTTAAACATGCTCGATAAACGAAGTGTAGTTTTCGACTCTCTTTCAAGCCATTAAAACAGTTTGAAAATAAATTTAGATCATGACTCACCAGAGCCAGAAAACCATTTTCACATGCAAGGGAAAGCGAGGATAAAAACTATTTTTTGACTCATTAGAGCCCTGAAAATGATTCGAGTATTACGACTCCCGCAGGCCGTTAATACAGTATTTTGACTCTCGTAGGCCGATAATACAATTTTTAAGAAAATTGGTCTATCCGTCCCAATATGCAGTACATGCAATCCACGAACACGTGCATCTTCAGGACCTCGTTTCAGCCTTCAAATATCGCACACACACCCACACCCACACCCGTGCCTCATCAGGATCTCGTTTCAATCCGTCAGATATCGCACACAAACACACACACACACACAGCCGTGCCTTATCAGGATCTTGTTTCAATCCGTCAGATCGCGCGCGCGCACACACACACACACACACACACACACACCTGTGCCTCATCAGGATCTCGTTTCAATTCGTCAAATATCGCACACACCCATACATCCGTGCCTCATCAGGATCTCGTTTCAATTCGTCAGATATCGCACACACACATACATCGGTGCCTTATCAGGATCTCGTTTCAATCCGTCAGATATCGCACTCACACTGGCTTTCGTAGCCTACCTCATACACCGGCACATGCACACGTGCATCATCGACCAGGATTTACATCTACTGGATCACAGATTCATCTAATCTATTTCATACACATATGCAAACCTAAATCAAAATTTAAAGCATATAACCATGTATCAACACGACGTTTCACAAATCACGTTACATGCCTATAAAACTATAGGTTTTAAAGTATAAACCTCATTACACATAACGATATCACCTTATGTAATTAACTTACATATATTTTGGACATAAATAAACAGTTATAAATATGCACACAACTATGTATAACAATACATCACGACGCCATCCACCAAAACATCTACCCACGGGGACAACCCACACGACCATCACTGGCCCAAACACTCCTAACACGGCCATCACAGGCCCACGACGCTCACCCGCGCCAACGAACCCAACATCAAACCACGCACCTAACCGTGCATCAACAACCCGTATCTACCATGCACATCACTCACGAGGGCAACACTCAAACGCACACCCGAGGTCACGACACGACCCCCAAAACCACCACACAACCAATCGAACCCCAAAAGGGACCCAAAGGTATTTGATTCAACTAATTCTCAAAAATTAATTAATTGAATACCAAAGGACATCAATCGAAAATCAAAACCCAACCACAGAACCATCATCACACACCCCCGCACTTCAGTCGACCAAACCCCACCTCTAGTCGACCAAACACCCTACTGGAAAACCATAAAACGCTAAAACACACGGTTCAGTCGACCGAACCCCTCGGTTCAGTCGACCGAACCCAAGATCCAAACTTCAGTTGACCGAACCCCATGGTTCAGTCGATCGAACCTCGGCGAAACTCAATTATGAGCTACGGGTTTCTACATTCAAACCCCAATTCGAAGCATCCGAACTCTAAACCAACATCTGTGAACACCTGCACACCTAAGCCTAACACCGAGACCTCAAAAGAAACTCCCAACACCCGATTATATTCACAGAAATTGTCAAAAACGAGTTTAAAACCCAAAAACCCAACATCGAAACAAATGCAGATCTATAGCAATCTACCCGTTAAAAACACCCACATTTACCCATAGCACCGTTATAAAGCAGTAGGGTCTAGAATCCTATCTCAGTGAGTTTAAAACTCGATGCCTCGAACCACGTGCAAAATTAAGCTTCGCCGGAATTGAAATCTGACCAGATGGTTGCATAGCCCACCGTGCCAAAAGTAAGGATCCGCTGCCTGATCGTCAAAAATCGAGCCCCGGGCCCTCGAGAACTTGAGAGAAGAGAGAAAATGAGCAAATTACTGGAAAAGTTTTAAAAAATATCTTTATGAAAATATCTCACTCCAGATATTTATAGGTCTCGAAAATATCTTTTTTTTTTAATTTTTAAAATTCATATCACAACGGCCCACGGCCCCAGGAACCTACTCCGCATGTATATATAAGCCTGATCATGTATCAAAAGCAGTAAAACGTGCTACAACGAAAACACATAATGCACGTCTGAAAACGTCAAAAAAAAAACGGGTCAGGGTCTCACAACTCTACCTCCCTTAAAGGAATTTTACCCCCGAAATTCAACTCAAGGTCAAAGAGACCACCACGTCGATCACAATCCACACAGGCACACGAGATGGCCAGTCAAACCATTCATAAGATATAGTTAAACAAGGTCAGGCATCCTAGACAATGGCCGACTATCTCAAAGACACGGGATCTACAACTCATCCCAACCTCACATCATCACCAACCGCTGCCTCAACACAGCACTCCATCCACGGGATCCATAACCAAAACAGATGCAATGATGAACTGGCCTAAAGCCTGCAGACTCAGAAAGTACCTCTGCTCGCTAAAGGCATATCAGCATCCTCCGGCACGACCGGTGTCCTAGATGAACCGCGAGCTGCAAGAGAATACACTCGGGGCAACCCCACTCTGTCCTATCCGCCATAACTCGGCGATGTCGGCTGCCGCACCGACTGAACTGATGTGCTCCCACCTGCCATCCGGGAAGTTTGTACTGCAGAAGGTTGCTGTCGACCCTTCACATGTGAACCCACTGGTGCGTCCTCCCTACTCGGCTCATTACCTCATTGGGGACAATTCCTACGAATATGTCCGGACTGCCCACACCCATAGCAAACTGGTGGTTTCCTTCCCTACGGCTGCACTGGAACCAAACTCTAGGATGGTCTCGGCTGTAAACAATTCGCCGCACGATGCCCCGGCTGTCTGCATCGATAACAGGTCAACTCCCGCTCCTTCGGCCTCCCTGACGAAGCCACAGATGGTGATGGTGCTAAAAACTGATGTGGTTCAGATAGATAAAAGCTAGGGCCAGAGGACTTCTGCCTCTTGCTGGAACGCCCAGCTGTCTGTGCCTCCGTGCCGCCCTGTGATGTCTTGGCCTCCCTCGAAGCTCGAGTCTCAGCTAAAGCATTCTCAACCCTCGCTGTTGCCTCCACCAGCTGTCTGAACACACGATATCCCATCACAACCACTTGCTCCTTGATTGCCGGCCTCAAGCCCCGCTCAAACCTCATCGAAAGCAACTCATCTGTGCACTCCACCTCCGGTGCAAACCGAGATAAACTCGTAAACCTGGCCTCGTACTGCATGGTGTCCATGGCCCCCTGGGTAAGAGAATAGAACTCCTTCCTGCATAAGCCCCTCCTCGATGCCGGGAAGTATCTCTCCAAGAAGACTCGGGTAAAAGCTGCCCATGTGGCCCCAACTGTAGTCCTGGCATATCTCCACTACTGATGAGCATCACCTCTCAGCTGAAAGGTGGCAAAAGAAACTCGCAACTCATCCTCCACAATCTGCAATGTGTCCAGGATTCGAGTTTTCAACTCCAACCACTCTGTCGCCAGAAGAGGATCAAGATCTCCTGCAATTGTCTAGGATACGCGGGGTGTGTGACTTCGTGTGTTCGATGTCAGGGTCCAACATCTTGTGTTTGGACTCGCGAAGATAGTTCTTGGGTGCATTGTAAAGTGTGATTGAGCCAGTTTATGACAGTAAGAATGAAGGGATGGTAGTCTCTATGTTCGGGCGTAGAGAGTGTTTGAGATCAAGTATCATGGTAGATTGGTCTTGTGTGATGCGTTTTTCGCTAGGATGGTTTGTGTTCAGCGAGAGCTATGTTTCGAGGTTTGACGATGTGAGTTGGATCTCAATTCGACGTTTTATGGATGTCTCATGGATGATTGTGAAGTCGTAGGACTTGCACGTGTGGGAAATTTGTGTGGAGATTGAATCTTCAAGTCGTGTTTACCTCGTGTGACGACATGTTTGGAATTTTAGTTGTTCGGGCATTTCTGCCGTTGTGCGGTATCGCTGAGTTTGCATAAGAAATTGTTGATGGTTGCGGGACAGTGATTGGCGTGAGTTTCAATGTTGAATTTCAGGGACAAAATTCTTTTAAGAGGGGGAGAGTTGTGAGACCTTGACTTGCTTCATTTTTGGGAATGTTTAAGTGTTGTTAACGGAGTTCGAGTTACCTCATAACCTCAGTAATGTTTTAGGTACATCTTTGACGCGTGTTTGGGTTCGAAAATGTATGTTTAGTTGGTTCGAGGTTGAAAAACCTTGGTTGTTTTCCATTCGGGCATTTTCTCCACAGTCCAGTCGACTGGACTGGAGAACCCAGTCGACTGGGTCGACAGTAGGCTCATCCAGTCGATTGAACTGGGAGGTCCGTCGACTGAACCTTAGATTTTTGCCGTGTCTATAAATATCAAGGCCTGGAGATATTTTGGAAAAGGTTACTTCTAAGCTAAGTTTCGGTTTTTTTTGCCTTTTCTCTAGATTTTGAAAGGTCCGAGGCTCGATTTTTAGCGATCTAACAGCGGATCCTTGATGTTGGTGTCGGATGTTTCACGTTCATCCGGATAGAATCTCGTTTCATCGAGATTCATTTTTTGAGGCGTCGAGCTTTTAGCTCAACGAGGTAGGATCCTAGACTGTATTGTTGTTAAAGGGTGTTGCGTGCAATTATATGCTTTTTCACTGGTTGAAATTGCTTTAAAATGCTTTACATGCTATATTTTAATGATTAAACTAGGTTGTTCAGATAAAAAGCATGTTTTGCATTTTTTTTAGTTTATTATATGATTCGGAAGTGTGGATGTTCGTTGTTTTCAAAAAGGTGATTTTGAAAATGGAAGTTTTGTGAAAATCTTGAAAACGTATTTTTTAGAGGTTTGGAGTTAACCCTTGGAGTTAAGTCTTAGCTTTTAAAGCTTTTTGATGGAAGTATGTTTTTACATGCTAGTTGATCTCCATGATTGATGGAGTGGATCTTTTTTATACATGTGATGTATAACTGCTTTACGGGTTTTTCATAATGGTTTTGAAATGATTTTTATAGATGTATCGTGACAGTGAGTGTGTTGAGTTAGGCTTCTATGGCTCTTCGGTGGAAGTCTGAAAACATGCGTAGCGTAGGTGATTTGTACTTTCGGGTTAATCCCCATAAATTAAGCAGTGGGTGCTTTGTACCATTAGATTTTGAGCCTGTAAATTAAGCAGTTACGTTATTGTGACTCCGTATAGAACTTGCCATTACCTAGCAGGGCTTAAGTGGTTCAGAACTAGGACAATGGGCAGGAGTCTATAGTTGTTATTTTTGTCCCTGTGTGTGGCATAGTCGGTACATGGGAATCATTTTATCATATTATTTTCCTTAGTTGTGTGATCCGAGCGGGAAAATTCGAGCGAAAAAATAATGTTTTGTTCGCAGCTGTGTGGTTCGAGTGAAAAATAACATTTTGATTACTGCATTTCTTTAACTGTGAAAACGTTATCTGCATCGTTGATATGTATGGTTTTAAGGATGAAAAACGTGAGGTTTTATGAAGTAAAACTGCTTTGAGGCTCGTGTTAGCATGTTGAAAAACTTGTGATTTTCAGGATAAAAATTCTTTTTGGCTTCTGTGGTTGAGTCTTTATTCTTATGATTGTGAGTGTAATGTGATCCCAAAAGGGGGATGAATTGGATATTTAAAAAATTTCTTTCAAGGTATTCTATTTTAAAGCACGCAATATATATATTTTAATCTAATGTGGATAAACTAATATTCAATCAAATGAAAAGATAAAGAGTTTGAAGGTTAGAGAGATTAAAATCGAGATTTTTACAAGATTCGACGCTCCGGCCTACGTCATTGCCTCTAAAAACACGCTTGAGGATTTTCACTAGTCCCTCCTTATAGGTGGAGATACCTCTCACATTCACAAGACGGAGAAACCTTTTACACCAAGAGTGTACAAGCTCTTAAGCCCAAGTGATATATATCCTCACTTGAAAAAAGGCTAAAACCAAGCCTCAACAATATTTTGATGAAGAATGTGTACAAGAGTAGGCTCCTTCAATGAGCTTGTAAGTACACACTATAGCACACTAATTCACTCTCAATGAATATATCAAATGAAGCTCAATGAGATTTTCTATGTGTTTCACACAAGTATGAGTAAGAATGTGAGATATGAGTGCTCAAGGATGAGTAGAGTACGAGTATATTTTTTGAATAACTTCTTGTGTCTTTTTGTATTGATAATATGGTCTCTTTATAACCAAAATCTTGAGTTAGCCGTTATAGCTGAAGTGTACATAGAAAAACTAGCCATTATTTTGTCAGAACAGTCATTCAGCAAACTTCAGTCGATTGAGGGCAACATTCCAGTCGACTGAACCTGTAAAATGGCCATTCAGTCAACTGGGGTAGAGGGGTCAGTCGACTGAACCATTTAAGGTTCTTCAACTTGTTTTTCCAGAAACATTTTCAGTCGGCTGGTATTGAAATTCAGTCGACTGAACCATTCATGTGCTTCAAGTTGATTTTTCAGTCGACTGATTTATGATTCAGTAGACTGAACCTTTGAGGTTCAGTTTTCACACTTTGAAGATCAATTCATGAAGGTTTTGAATGAAAACAAGATGCTTATGAATTTTGATATGTTTAAGACACAATGTAAACTTGTTTAAAATGTTTTTTAATCTAAAAACAAGTTTAGACAATTCATAAAATATTTTGTCATTTTTAGAAAAGAGATATCCACGAGTTATATCTTTTTACTTTTAGTCTCCTATGAGTTTCAAAGGGTATATTAAAAGAGTAGTGAACTTATATTGATCCTATTTTGCAGTACAAATAAAAACTTAATCTAAGTCTTCAATCCTTCGTATTTTGCATTGTTCCAAGAACTTGTTATTGAAGATTTTAACTTGAATATGCTTCATGGTTTTGACCTTGTATCTTTAATTATACTTAGCACGTGTTTTCTGTAAATGATCTCAATTTGCATAATTAGATATTTAGGTTTTGTTATCATCAAAATGGACGTTGAAGCCTTATTAGGCCAACAATGATTGTGTAACCTGCTTTACAGGTTTATAGTCTATTTCTATTGGGATTCGGCTCACGAGGTAAAATTTTGTTGTAAAACATTTTTCAGGTGAACGTGGTTCTCTAGGTTGACCTTGAGGTGTTCGAAGGTGGCTGTTGATAAGACTTTTGTTTTGTCTTGATAAGTAATTTATATCTATCGTATATGTTTCATGTTTAGATGTAATATGTTGTAAGGCATATGTAATTTTTATGGATGTATGCATAATTTATGATTTTGAGAGCACCATGGGTTGGTTGTTGTTTTCCGTAGTTTCTTACTACGTTTTTCGTTGGTTGGTTCAACGGCTTGCAAACAAAAAGGGATTTTTAAATGGTTTAGGTTTCATTCAAACTCTTGTGCTTTGAGGGAGATTTTAGAACAGTCTAAGCTTCTTTTAAAAAGAAAAGATTTTTTTATCCAAAAATTATATTTTGTTTTTTAAAGGTTTGGCTTGTGGGGCCGTATTCGTAGTTTCTTGGGCTACTTTTTTAAATCAAATAAATCATCGGTAGTACGTTTTTACAAAGGTTTTAGCCTTGTTAGGGTTTTATGGTTTTCAACCCTTTTTGTTCGAGTGATTTTGGTGGTTGTTCTTGGGCTTTTGCGTGACCAGGAGTTTGGGGCATAATAGGATGCAACAGTAGAAGTTGAAACTGTTTGTATATCACAATCCATAATTGAAAGGACATGATATCTAGACTGTAATATCCTGGTATCCCACATCAAAAAAGAAGAGGGAGTTTTTAGGCTATAAAAAAAATTGTGGACCCCTACATAGCAACGAGGCATTTTCACTGGTGGTAGAGATCCTAGCAGAACTCAGTTAAGCGTGCTCACGCTAGAGTAATGCAAGGATGTGTGGCCAATTGGAAAGAATAAAATCGTGAGAGTTTTACCTAAAGCGGACAATACCATTGCTATCAGAAGGGTCAAGGTGTTACAAGTGGTATCAGAGTCGACTCTCCCCATCTCCGAGTGTGGGCTCCTGTCGTCTTGCGTGACATGTGGGCGGGTCGATAAGAAATGGCAGGCTATTGGAGCTAGCAGACTACTGCACGGGGACGTGCAGCCCTAAGGGGGTGGATTGTGATATCCTGTTATCCCGCATCAGAAAGGAAGAGGGAGTTCGTGGGATATAAAGAAAAAATCATGGACCTCTACATAGCAACGGGGCATTTTTTCAGGTAGTAGAGACTGTAGCAGAACTCAGTTAAATGTGTTCACGCTGAAATAATGTAAGAATTGGTGATATTTTGAAAAGAACAAAATCATAAGGGCTTTACCCAAAGTAGACAATATCGTTACCATGAAAAGAATCAGGATATGATTTCCACCATAACAAAATATCAAATGAATCATCATCATTATTATGTTCAATTGCAGGTTGTTCAAGATAACGTGTTAATTCGATATAGAATTACTAGTAGTAGTACTAGTGGAAAACATTTTTCTACTTTTAAGCCATGACATACCCCACTTCTAGATGAAGAGGCAGAGTTCGTAGGGGGTGTTGTGACTACTCTATCTATGTCTTGTTCAGTTTTATAATCATTGTATAACTTATTTAATTTCGTCATTGTTAAAGAAATATTTTCAGTATTTTCATCAGCATCACTATTATATATTATTTTTAAGCATTCCCTTCAAGCATCAAATTTTAAACGTGGATCTATTACAATACCAAAACAAAAAACAAGTGGTAATATTCCACAGTATTTATCAAATTTTAATTTCATAACAGTTAAGACATTTTTAAAATCTTCAACTTAAAAGTACATTCGAAAAGTTATACAAATATTTACTAATTGAATAATAACACGACATACGATAGGATAATATATATCACAATTTTTTTTTTGTTGAGCTATCTACTTGATTTTTAATTTTTTTACACAACTATTATGGTATCTATTTAAGTGACTAATTCCATCATTTGCAGAACTAGCAAATAATTTTTTACATAAAAAATGTTGTGCCTTTATAATTATTTTTCCATCAATAACTAATTCTACATTTTCATAATTTTTCCAAACATCAAAAATTGATTTTTTAGAATTAGAAGATGATGATGTGTTAGGAAATTGTGGAGAACCTGTAAATTCAATTTCCATGATCTCATTTTCCTCATCTATGGTTAGTGGAATATTAATATGAGCCATGCTGAAAACGTAAAATGTAAATAAATAAATAATAAATTAAACAAAAAAATTATAAGAATATAAAAAAATAAAAAAATTAAAAGAAGTTAGAATAATGATACTTAAAATTGAAGAGAAAAAGAACTTCAGTATTTGAGATTTTGAAGCCTGAAGACTGAATGTTTGATTATTGATGCTGAAGACTTGAGAATGCTATTTCTTGAAACTTCAAATTTAAAACCAGAGACATGGAGAATGGAGATTGGATAGACAGAAAGTAAAACTAAAATCTTGAAAATAGTTTCTAAAATCTAAATTGAGTGTAAAAATAAAAAAAATTAACTTATATATTTATAGAACATAAATATAGTCGTTGCAATTTCAGGCTATAAGGCTACATAGCCTAAGCCATATATGCACAGACACAAGCTCAAAGCAAGGAAGCATACTCAACCAAGCAACCCTTAGTCCCAACGGGTAGAAATCACAATTTGTTTGATTATTTAAAAAAAAATTATATTTACTATTTATTTATTTATAAATAAGTGTAACATATTTATATAATTACACTAGCACTTGGGACAGGCGATGCGTGTGTAAACTTGAATTATATTAAAAATTATATAATTAAAAAAACTCTTCATTTACATTATTACTATCAATTCATTCAAATATTTCATATATATTAGTTCTATAAAATCTACATTGCTATCCATATAAATTCAAAAATAATTCACCCATGAGTCACATTATCCAATGAAATTATTTTACATATGTATTTAACATTACTATGAGAAAAAACGGATTCAAGCAAATTCAATAGTAATTTATCTTATATTTTTTAACATAATAGTAATAGATTCAGTAGTAATAAATTCAAGTCACAACACAAAATTCATACCATTCAATTATGGGTCTTCATTAATTGCATCAAAAGTGCATGAATGCTGCTGTAAGGCTCGAGGTGACTCGTTGATGTGGCAGCCAAAATTGTTGAACGAAATAAACAAAATAGACAAAATAAATTCGCATATTAGCACCAAATAAAAAGGGGCAAAAAAAGAAGATGACTCATATCAGAAAATTGAATCTTCATGTAAAAATCTCACCCTTGAGTTTAGGGAATTCAAAAAATTTCAATTTTTTCTCCTCACGCCATGAAAGACGAATAACGATCTCCCAATCAGGTGTCCTTCCGCCAGACCATTACAAAGGAATATCTCATAAGCAATAAAAATTTTCCTACGTCAGTGGAAGAGTCTGATGATCTCCTTCTCCTCCTTTTTTCTCTCTCTCTCTCTCTCTCCATCGTGACAGTTTCGAAGAATCTCCACCACGTTCGGCTCTGTATTTTCATTGGAGCAATTGCTTCTATCTCTCATCTTTCTTTTAGTTGTTTTTTTTTTTGCAGTTTTTTAATTGAATTTGGTAACTAATTTTTATTCAAAATTTGTGTTGGCGAGAAATGGGTTTGTGGAATAAAAGAGAATTCTATGGGAAAATTTGAAATAGAAAAATCCAGCTGACTTCAGGAAACCATTTGTAGTGTTTCCTTTTAAGATAGTATAGATATCTTAAATTAATTTTATTTTTTTATATAAATAATAAATTCGACGAATTTTACATTATAAACGGATTCAATTTAAAAAATATATCTAGACATAAAATTTATTAAAAAAATTAATATTAATTGGGCACACCACATGTCCACACCACATTTCCTCAAGGTTACAAATCTCAAGGCTTAAGAGTGCTGGAACTTAAACTTTAAATTTTGAGTTGACAACTCATGTCATGAATTGATAATTCACTAACGATTAAAAGTCACAGGTTTAGATCTAGATTATTAGGCATCCAGGCTATGCTCACGTCACAGTGCTGAGGCTTAAGAGTGATTTTTTTTATTTTTTATTTGAAAACAGTAATGAGGGTCTTTACTCCGCAGCCTACTCTTAGTTACGAGCCGCAGATGCGGGCTACTAGGCGGGCCGGACTTCAATTTTTATACCTAGCCCCAGCACAAACACATATCCTACCAAAAAATTGAGCTTGAACTGGGTTTTAGCCCAACGGACGGGCGAACTTGGGCTGGGTAACGGGCTAATAAGTTAAATATTGACACTTATATTCAAGTGGATATATCTTAATCACTTTTTTTTGAAGATATATATTAATCAGTTAATACCTTAATCATCCAATTATATGAGCAAAAAATCTATACTATTATCTATTCTATTATATAAAATAAAATATTATGTGTTATTTAACTCCAAAGTGCCATCTAGAAGTTTTTAGAATTTTGAATATTTATTTATATATATTAAATAATTATGTGTCATAATTTTATTGGTTCAAATTTCTATTCCAATACTTTTTAAATTTGAAATTAATACAATCTTCTCCTTTATTGATTTAGATGATTATCTTTTCAAACTATATTCAAAATAAAGTTACATGAAATAATTTGAATTGTTGAGATTTTTATTTCAATTCTTTTTAAATTTAAAAGTTGGTATAAACTATCATTTATGGGTTCATATTATTTTTTTTCAAATTATATTTGAAAAAAAATGGCACAATCTGATTGGTCTAATATTTAATAATGTTGTATTATTATTTGATTGGTCGAATTTAATAAAATTTTTAATTTTTAAAATATATTCAATATTAATAATATTCAAGAATTATGTGTAACTATTTGATCAATTGGACCAATTTATGTTTATATCTATACTATAATATAAAACAAAATATTGTTAGTTCTTTAAGGATTATTCTAAATTTTTTAGATTTTATAATTTTTCAAAATTCAATAATCATGTGTTAGGATTTAATTGGTTCAAATTATTATTTTGCAAATTTTGATATTAATCTTGATACAATCTTATACTAATAAAGCTTCAAAATTGTTTTGATGTACTCTTATCATGATTAATTTTTAATTTTATATATTACAATTTGATTGATCCAATTATTATCCTTTCAAATATTGGTATTCATCTCGACGTAAATTTATTTTAACAAATTTTAAAGTTTATTCTTATATAATTTTATCTAAAATAATTTAAAAATTTATATTAATCTAATTTTATCTTAATAATTTTTCAAATTTAGTCTTAATAACTTTAATTACAACTCTATTTTAAAACGATTTATATTATGTATCACTTATTCAACCAGTGTTGCCAAAAGGATAAATTTAGGTGCACTAAAAGTGCACTAAATTTGCACTAAAAACAATGTTCAAAGAATATACAATTAGACTATTTTTTAAAGTTTATTAGAAGGTTGTGTAAAAAGTGCACTAAATTTGCACTAAAAAGTGTTTTAGTTAGACCGTTAGTGTTAATAGGATTTCTCTTTCCAAAAAAGAATATCGGGAAAGTGATGTTTACAATTGATAGATTCGAGCCGCCGCCGTGCCGTGGCGGTGCAAAACCAGTGAATCGGCTCTCGACGGTTTCTCACAAACCAAACAGAGCATTCAGGTGTTCTTCTCATTTCCTTTATTTTTTCCCCCAAATCTTTTGTAAGAAGTATCCATTCATTTGTTCTTTTTCTTTCCTTTCCTTTTGTTTTTCCCCCGCAAATCTTTTCGCTTACAGGATATTGTTTTGATCGCATTTGTGCTTATCTCGTTTGATATTCTCGGTTGTCTGCAACACAAGAAGTTCATTCCACTCCACGGCACTCACATAACACTTGGCGTTTGATTTTCAATAAGTGAAAGCTCAAAGATTTCCATCTCAAATTGAACCCCTATCAAGGAGGTAAGTCAATCCAAATTGTTTTTGAATGGCTGGTTTTCTTATTTTTTTGTTTAATTTGGAATTATTGTCCTGATCTTCTATTACCAAGAATTCCCCAATTCCAGTCGAGATCGACCAGGGAAAGAATTTCTATTTTCTACGATCAGACAATTGTGTTACAGTTCAATGCCTTGTTTCAGCACTCAAGGAAAAAAAATGATAGATATTGTACACAAGCTCAAAGTAAACTAGATAAACTTTTAAATGTATGCTAAGTACTCTCCATGCATGATGGCTGGCGGTTTGTGGTCCCTTAAACACGTCGTTATTTGAACGCCGCGTAAGTATGCCGATTTGGTGTGCTCAACCAATACATGCACACCATGTATGTTGGAATTTGGAATTTCAAAAACAAGAAAAGAAGATGCCTTTCTCCCACATTGGAAAAACACTAAAGACTTGAGGCCCTCATATATTTTTTCACTTCTCTTGGTTAGTAAATATGGCTAGACCCAAGAGAGCTCATCGTGCTCATGAGATTGGGCTAAAACCCAAGCATTTGTGAAATTCAGCCCGGAAAATAGTTAACAAGGTTCGTGTTGCGAGCTTCGCCCGCAGGGGGTGCAAATCCCATCTTTGGGCCTCACGGGTGTGTGCGGTTCAGCCTGGTTTTGCTAACCATCCCCCATCGTGAGTTGTTCACGTGCCTTGGGTTTTGGGAGTGTGACAGTGGGTGTCATGGATCCACAATGTAGAAGCAAGGCATTACAAGAGGGTTCTACATTGTGGATCCATGGTACCCACTGTCATGCCATGGATCCACAATGTAAAAGCAATCCATGGCACCCACTGTCATGCCATGGATCCACAATGGATCCACAATGTAAAAGCATGCCATGGCACCCACTGTCATGCCATGGCACCCACTGTCATGCCATGGATCCACAATGTAAAAGCAATCCATGGCACCCACTGTCATGCCATGGATCCACAATGTAAAAGCAAGGCATTACAAGAGGGTTCTACATTGTGGATCCATGCCATGGATCCACAATGTAAAAGCAAGGCATTACAAGAGGGTTCTACATTGTGGATCCATGGCACCCACTGTCACACTCCCAAAACCCAAGGCACGTGAACAACTCACGAAAGACTCACAATTAGGGTCCAAGGATTAGAGAATTACCAAAGAGGGTCCCACCGAGGTTAAAACCACATTCCATGAAGATTTATCATATTTAAATGGAAAGCTCATAAGAAAACCCGATTTACTTTCCTTGTCACGCCCCACATACCCAGACATAGCATTCCAAGAGATTGAAGGTAGAGAAGGATTCAAGAACAAGGGAAAATGCGCCAAGAAGACAAGGTTAAGGTCGAAAGTCAATAAAACTAACGTAGATGCCAAAAGGTCAAAATGATATCATTCCGGTCACGACTCGGGGCTCCAAAGACCCGGCACCATGTGGTCCAAGAGTGGTAACTCACACATATATCCCAAAGTATGAGGAATTTAAGAAAAAGGTCCAACGCTAATAAAAATAATATTTTCAATGAAGTTTGGCAAAAAACAAGCACCAAAATTGATTTTTTTGCTAGATTTTGAACCCAACATCCACCCAAACCCATTTTCTTGCAAATAATAGGTACTAGGGCCTTAAAAAAACATAGAATTTGATAGGAAAGAAAGCCAAAACCTTCAAGCACAAGGATCTAACGTAAGTATTCATCCAAAAACATGAGAATTCATTAAAAATTGAATCCAAAAACCTCTCATTGAGGGTGCACATTATCCAAATATATTTAATTACATAAGAACTTGACCTTAAGGCTTAACAATCCAAGAATTTATAAAGTTCAACCTCCCAAGAACATAACTACATACATCAATTTCCTTCCAAATCTAGTTACATCTTTCTATTACAATTTACAAAATATTTATTGGATCATGACTTCAAAACAATTCAAAGACAAAATAATCAAAACATGCTAAGCTCCTTTCATGGCATGAGTTTGTCATTGGCAATTGAAAGATGGTTATACAAACAACGTGAGTTGAGACTTAATAGGATTCTAACCACCTATATGAAACATGCTCGAAATGCAAATAACCATTCTATATCAATGCACCAAAACCCAAAAGAGACCCAATTTCCACACGATGCGATACCACCGAATTCTCATAATTCAATCAATCACGCATTGGCATAACGCCGATTATCACACATTGGCACCTTTTCGGGAACACCATCCGAAGGAACGGGACACCTTCACCACGTTTTCGGGGATTAAACCGAAAGAACTGGGCATCCATTCTTGTGCAAGTTTTTGGTCTTTAATCGATGAGCTAGTCAAGCCCACATTAATTTAAAATTCTCCTCAATATTTACAACATATCATCTTAATAATATTGGTCATTCAACCATTGCACATAGTTTTTACCTAATCACACATGTATTCACTACATAACCAACAATGCATTTCTCAAAATCATTATGATCCACAATTTTGACAATTTTGATATTCAATGCCCATTTCAATGAAAAACCCCAATTTATCAATTCTGATAAGGTTTCCAACCAAAACCCAATTCGACTTCCATTTAATTCCACGCTTCAACACATTATTCTCAAATAATGCAAGTACGCTATCTCCATGAGTTAAAACACAATTTAAATCTCCTTATGCTTCAATCATCAACATAACTCAACCAACTCAAATTTATCCAACAAACAACTCACACACAACTTTAGGGTTTTAAATCCATCCACTTCTCATGGTATAAACATAAAATAGAATAAAATTGATTGCATATTTATCACAAAACATAGAGGAAGAAGAATCCTACCTCGTTAAGCCGAAAATCAAAACCCGAACACTTGCGGGATTCCCAAATGCGCCGAAATTAAAATCAGTTCGGTTGAGGTTGAAGCTGTCGGTGAGTAGAGCAAACTTTCCTTCTTGGTCGAAGATCAAATCCTAGCTTGGAGCCTTCAAATTCTAGAGAGAGGAAGCTCCAAAAAGTCTTCCATGGAAGAACAAGAGACAGAAGAAAGAGAGGACAGAGAAGAAGATGACAACTTTTGGAAGAGAGAGAGGGGCATTCGGTGGAGAGGGGGAAGGCAAGCTTCCCTTGGAAGTTTTGCACTTCTCCCAAGGCCATTAATTCAAAAAGTGTGCCCCAAACTGCCCTTAAGCCTCCGCGATGTATTTAATTTATGTAATTGCACCCAAACCCTATCGAAATTAATATTTTAACTTCAAATAAATTTAGAAATTTACAGTTTTGAAAATCACCGAATTTTAAAATTATCTCCGAATTAAATTTATCAAGCCTCTGTATACACAGACAGGTCTAACAAAACTTGTTAAAAAGCCACCGGGTCCACTGGCCACATATATATAACGAGCACACATGCCCAAACATAATACCACGCAAGTAAACTCTCATATAATTATTTAATTACAGAAATTAAAATAGGACTGGGTCTCACATCCACTTTCTTGGATGTTGTTCATTTGGCAATTCCCATCGACAAGTCTTGAAGTAAGTGTTTTACTTACTCTAGAGTCCAGACCTTTTAGAAGAACCTTTTGTCATGGCTTCTAGTGTGGGATATTCCTAATTGATAAAATATGTCAACAGACAAATAGTGACGGACTACCCATAGTTTTAAAAAGCGGTTATTATGTTATGCAACGGCGTTACGTAACGGTTTTGGTGGCCTTCCATTACCCGTTACGGCCAATTTTTCGGTATGAAAGAAATTCACAGGTGTAATAGCCGTTACACCTTCTGTAACGGTCCTAACCGTGGTGTAACAGTCCTAACCATGGTGTAACGGCCAAAACGACACCGTTACGGTCTGTGTAACAAGATTTTAGGTCATGAATTTTCTAGTTTTGTTTTTTCATCAATAGATCTCACGTTTTCTATTATTTTTAAGTTAAAATTATTCATAGTAGTTCGACAAGCCAAATATTACTTGGGCGTTGTGAGATTTGCCTAAAATCTCTTCAATTGCACAACAATCGGTTAGTTTTGCTATTTATTTTAACTTTTGACTCTTCAACAAGTTAATTTTTTTTTCAATTTTGATGAGTTCTTTAAAATTGCAAAAAGCTAAATAACTTGTTTGATTCAAGATCCATGTTTCTTGAAGATTCACTATTTATGAATTCGATTTTTTATGATGCTCGGCAGTAGGTAAAAAATATAATGCTCAAGTGTTTTGTTTTTAAGAAAATTGTTCAAGATTCATGCTTTTCTACAATTCTCATAAAAAAAAACTAGATCCATGCAAATTAAAGTTTAAACAATAATATAAATATTGGAATAGTGAATTTGAAATTAAAATTTAATTAACAAATCAACTGCTGTGATTTAATATATATGATACTTTATAGCTATTAAAAATTTAAATGATATTTAAGTTGTGCATTATTGAGCTTATAATACATAAATTCATTAATACTATAAAAAAATAATTAAACTATTAATTTTAATTAAACTATATAGTAAAAAAATTAGGACATATATTGAATCATGTCTAGAAAGTAAACAAAATTCATAAAAATATATTTTAAACTACAATAAATATACTTATGAAATAAAAACATGGAAATCACTTATTTTTTATTGAGTTGTGCAAAAAATAAAAAAAATTCATGGGTTCGAGTGCTGCTATCGTAACGCTACGGCTGTTACGCCCCGAAACTGCATCACCGCTACGGTTATTGTTATACCGACCACTACCGCTATTTAAAACTATTCTGCTACCTATCATGAATGAGAAAACTAAGTCAATTTATCTTGGCAGTGCCAAGTTTTAAGGTCACCAAGGAGTATATGAATGTAGCTATTTGTTTAGGTCAAAGAAAGAAGCTGGTGTTAGCCCCTTTTATTTTGGGTACCTATACAGAGGCATATTCAATTTAGGGGATAAGGAATATCACATAGTTGTGGTGCCCCCCTTTGGCTTTTCAAGCATGGCATTATGCCTATTTCCTAAAGGCTAAAACTCAAGTTTTGCATGTCCGTTCCTTTGAATGAACCCCCATCTGTGAAAGCTATGCTGAACATCTTCTATCCTTTACTCCAATCACTACAGAGGCTTCTTTTGAAGCCTATTTCTCAACCTTGTATGCCACACCTTCAGCCAAAGACCCTATGGAATTTCAGCTTTTTCAACAGCTCCAATTCTCTTTATCTCGATTGGAGTTTTTATATGCTGACTCTTCCACTTTAGCATAGGAAGACTCTCAAAGTCCGGCACAGGTATGGGCCAGTGTACTAATCCCTAGGTATATCTTAATTGGTGGCTCTATATCTACTTCAAGGTATTGCAACTGCAGCTTTGAAAACTATACCCCAAGCCAATTATCTCGACAATTTGGTTAACTCTGGGGATTCCTTTGCCCTTTATGCATCCTTCAATTCATGAAGTTGTTGAGAAATGGGCACAAAGAAGAAGAGACTATTGCCAAGTCTATTAAAGAAGATTTTTTAGAAAGATTCACAAGTTTTCAGATTTTTAGACCTCCAGCCTTCATTAGACACAACTGAAGCTTTTGAAAACTGGTGGTCAATGGTACATCCTATATTCCTACTGTTTTTGTGTCCAGTAAAGATGACCACTAGAGCTTTCCTTTTATAATCGACAGAAATCTACCGATGAGACCAACAAATGTACGCATAGTTTTGTCATTTCTTTTCAGAATTATAGTGATTTCAAATATCTAATATTAGATATTCTTTTGGCTACAGTATCTCTTACAGATACTGGATATGAGCAGTTGTTAAATCTCCTCAACCTGTAAATCTATACCTTCTCCTGTTGAGAGCTCACCTGGCTTACCTCAAAATGTATAGGAGGTAGCAAGACTCAGAACTGAATATTTTAAAGTCTCCTCTTACCCTCCTAAACAAGCATCTCCTTCAGCAAAGGACAAAGGCAAAGGCAATGGCAAGGTGGATATGACACAAAAGAAAAAACAAACTCCAACTGTCAATCCTGTTGGATTTATGGATGCAACTTTTAGTTCTCAGCAGGCGTTCTCCGAAAGGGTAAAGAAAAGGGTAAATGGAGAAAGAAGAAAAAGAATAGAAGAAGAAAAGAAAAAAGAAGAAGAGAAGAAACAGAATGAAGAGAAAAAGATAAGAGAAGAAAGAAAAAGAAAAGAAGAAGAAGAAAGGAAGAAAAGAGAAAATGAAGAAAAAGCTAACAATGAAGCATCGAGGAAAAGAAAGACTTTAGGATTGTCTGATTCTGACACGAGTGAATCCAATGAAGAGGGTCAACAAGACAAGAGGCTTCTTCAAAACCTTGTTCCTGCTCGTGTAATCAAACGAGGGCATACTAGGTTGAAGGTCTTTTCAATAGTAGGTATCTGACTTTTCTAATTGCTTATCATCTTTCATATGTAAAGCTTCTAACACTTTGGTCGACATGTGCAGAAATCAAAAGGGAAGTTGGACCTGACTGAGGAAAATTCTGAAGGTCATGTCTTTGGTTCTCTTTCTTCAGTAGATATTAACATGTCTGAAGGAATTGAAGATGAAAATATTGCTTCAAGGGTTGAAAAAGATACAAAGATAGCACAAGAAGCAGCAGCAGCTGAAAATACTTCTCAACCAGAAATGATTTCCCCTGTTGATGGCATTATGGAAGAAGATGAAGCTTCAACTCCTGGGGAAAGTGACTCCTCTACACCTTCTTGTGTGCCCGTAGAGCAGGTCTCTTTCTCCATGGGACTCCTGAAGGGTCCTCTAGGATTGGCTTCTGAACAGACCAAAGATGCTCGCCCTATTGCATTTCCATCGTCAGTCAACAGAGTACTCTTTTCATTTTTCTTCTTGCCTTTTCTTTTATCTTTTGGTTTTTTCATTCAACTTACCCGTCGAGATTCTTGTGCAGACTGACACATCTGCTACTCAACCCATGGCTGTCTCCGAAGAAGAACTCGATATAACATTAAGTCATATTGAAGAATTTTCCCAGTCAGTGGCAAACATTTCTGGATCATCTGCTGGTAACATTCTTTCTAGAATCAATGACTCAACTCAACAGGAGATAAAACACTTTTTTTGATCTCTTAGACCTGCCATTTGAAGAATTGGCAACTTCAAGGTCCAATGAATTGATATCATGTGTGAACAAAGTTTCTGCCATTTCTGCTACTATCTTCAACAGTGATCAACAGACGAGGCTTACTATGATGACTACTGAGCTTTCTAAGAAAATATCTCTGGTCCAATATTATAAAGATGAGATGAAATCCAAGCGGGAATACATTGGTTCCATTCAGACTATTTCATCTTCATTGACAAGCCATCATCAAGAAGCCATGAAGATCAAGCAAGAAGATCAACTACTATTTGAGAGAGAGACAAAGATTAGAAAAGAACCAGAACAAGTTCTCTTAGAAAGGCGGACATTGAAGTTCAAGCGACAACTTCTTTACCAAGAGGCCAAAGAACTTCTTTCAAAAGGAGAAAATGGGGCTGTTAGGATGCAGGCTGCATATGAAAAACTAAGACAGTCGCAAATTAAACTAGGAGCTTCGCTTGGGGGAATGGAACTATTTCAAATCCTATTTCCCTAGGATATGATGTTGTAATGACTATATGTCCCTCTGACTATGAATGGAAATATCTATAGTTCTATTTTTGTTCTTCTATTGACTCCCACATTGTTGGATATTGTTTTTTCAAAGATCTCCCATCAATGGATCTTCTATGTAACTCATTGCGGGTATGCAACTTAAGAACCACCCAGTCATACCAGCGGCTACACTTCAGCTGCAACAATCCAGTGAAAAGTACATCACCCAACCAAGGGTATCAGGGTGCCAAGACATGTTACCAAGCTCACACGCCATCCGAGGTTGGGAGTAGGACCTAGGGATTCACTTGGGATCACCAGGAGGATAAGTGAATTGGAGGTTAGCGTTGGGATCGTCAAGGTTGCTTAGTCAAACCATCCCTAGGATATTGGCACCACCTTAATAGCCTTAAGACAGAAGGGGGCTTGACCATGTTTGACACCTTGAGATTCGTATCATGGGGACATTTATGTATCGCAATTGCCCTATAGACAAGCACTAAAGTTGTCAGCGAGAAGCGGTCAAACCTCGAATAAGTTAAACAGGGAGATGAGCCACGTGGTGCATGCAAGCTCTCCCTCCACTAGTTTAGCCTATATAAAGAGTGCTTCTCATTTATTATAGAGTATTACTACTATTATCTTTTGGTCCTTATTGCAATCCCTATCTTACCCTAAGGTTGCCAATTCTCTCCTCTACCTTTTGTGGTTCTTGAGCTAAGTCGAGTGCATTATTCTCCCAAATTCCTAACAGCCTATACATTATCCACATTACACTTCACTGGGGAGATATATAGTGCTTTGTCACGGGCTGAGAATTGTCGAGGCACTAGAAGCTTGGAGAGGGGCGAATCAAGGCGATGGAGGCTCATGGAAGATTCTAGAGTATGTTGGAAGGATCTAGAGCATGGAAGAGTCTTGAAGAGTCCAGAGTATTCTGGAGGGTTCCTGAATGTTCTAGAGCATTCTGAAAGACCCTAGAAGACCCTAAAAGTGTGTGGAAGACTCCACCTAGGTATGGAGATTTGTGGAGTATTCTGGAAGGCTACAGAAAGCTAAGGAACTCTAGGGAAGGTTCTGGAAGGTGAATGATAGCCCTTGGATCGAGTTGATCATAGCCGTCCATTGAGGAGGTGGAAGGCTATAAAAGGAGAGGACCTCATTTGAGGGAGTGAGCACCTAGAGTGTTCCAAGAGTGAGGGAGCTTGGGAGTGCTCCAAAGTGGAGAGCACTAGGGAGAGCTCTAAAGAACTCTTTAAGGTGAGAGAGGGGGTGGGCATTTAGGGGAGTATTTCACGGTAGTCTCTCTAGGTTGCGAAAGTGTGGAGTATTAAGTGTGAGCCAGTGAGCTTATCAACACTTGTGAGTGAGATTGTATCCTTGTACACACATTATTTGTATAGTGGAGTTTTTCTTTATCTAAGTCTTTGGTTTGATGGTTGCGTGAGTGGAAAAGGCCGACTTATGCATTTGGGGTGTATTGTCTAGGTGCCACACGGGGCGCAAGTATGGTGGAAGTCTTGACTCGTGAGAAGTGGTATCAGAGCAGGTTGCGAGGGACGTAACCTGGTGGAGACGATGACAACCATTGTTGGTGAATTAGGGGCACTACGATGTTGGGACTTCACCTCAGGAGTGAAGGAAGGCATGGACGTGTTGCGCAAGCGTGTGTCGATCCTAGAGAATGCTTTGCGGGTTGACAAGGATAAGGTGCAAGGCAACTCGACATCTCAACGGGAGTTTCGCTTGACACCAGCGAGAAACAAATAGGTGCGTGGGTCCACTTGACACCAGTGGGATATAAGTAGGTACGTGGTTTTGCTCGACACCAGTGGGATACAAGTAGGTGTGGGAGACTGCTCGATTGTAAGACTCTGACCCGTTTTTTTTTTCCGGCGTTTTTCGACGCGCGTTATGTGTTTTTGTTGCAACATGCTTTATATACTTTTGATGCATGTTTAAGGGTAGAGATGCATGCGGGGAAGGTTCTGGGGGTCGTGGGGTGTTACGGCGAGAATTTCAAAAATTAAAAAAAAAGAAGATATTTTGAATGCTTATAAATATCTGGAGTTAGATATTTTCAAAAAGATATCTTTCAAAATTTCTCCAGTAAGTTTTTCGTTCTCTCTGCCTTCTCTCTAAGTTCTCGGGGGCTCGGGGCTCGGTTTTCAACGATCCAACAGCGAATCCTTGCTTTTGGCGCGGTGGGCTACGCAACCATCTAGTCAGAATTTGATTCCAGCAAAGCTCGGTTTTGCACGTGGTTTGAGGTGTCGGGTTTTAAACTCACCGAGGTAGGATTCTAGAACCTACTGTTGTATAAGGGTGCTATGGGTAAACGTGGGTGTTTTTAACGGGTAGATTGCTGTAGATTTGCGTTTATTTCAAAGATGGTTTTTGGGTTAGAAACCGGTTTTTTGTCGATTCCGTGGATGGAATCGGGTGTCGGGAGTTTCTTCGGAGGTCTTGGTGTTTGGCTTAGGCGTGCGGATGTTCACGGGTGTTGATTTGGAGTTTGGAGGTTTCAATTTGGGGTTTGGTTGTAGAAACCCGTAGCTCGGAATCAAGTTCCGCTGAGGTTCGATCGACTGAACCATGGGGTTCGGTCGACTGAAGCTTGGATCTTGGGTTCGGTCGACTGGGCCGAGGGGTTCGGTCGACTGAACCGTGTGTTTTGGCGTTTTGTGAGATTCCAGTGTGGTCTTTGGTCGACTGAAGGTTGGGGTATAGTCGACTGAACCTCTTGGCTGTGTTTTGGTGGTTCTTCGGTTGGGTTTTGGTTTTCGATTGGTGTCATTTGGTATTCAATTGATTCAAATACCTTTGGGTAGTGCGTTTGAGTGTTGCCCTTGCGGGTGACGTGCATGGTAGATACGGCTTGTTGATGCACGGTTAGGTGCGTGGTTTGATGTTGGGTTTGTGTTGGCGCGGGTGAGCGTCGTGGG
>JAOTRH010446949.1:0-31481 GCA_034768845.1 Heliamphora exappendiculata
TCTATCCCTCATCTTTTAATATTTGCATTGATTATATACTTGCATACCCTGCCTTATTGCAATATTAAAAGATTTTTGAAGAAGATTTAAATTCTTTATTGCTAGAAAAGACGCAATTCACCCCCCTCTTGGGTTGCCTAGATCTAACAGATACGAATAGAAAAGAAAGAACATCTCAAAAGAAATGAAATCTCGAACCTAAGTTCGGTAAAAAGAACCGGCCCGACCATTTAACCTTTCGAGCCTGAGACCCGGGATAGAGTGAGAACCACACAAGCATGAATTAAAATACTAATGTTGATGATAATAATCCAAAGTTATTAAGTCCAAGTTGTTTAAGACAAGGGTTAAGCTCGAAAAGTCTTAAAAATCTAAATTTTGACACATGGATACCCTAAATTAAGGATTTGAGTGAAATTAAGTAGAAAAAAACAAAATAATATCAACAATGACAAAAATACCCTTAGTGGCCGACCACCTAAGGAAGAGTGCCAAAAAGTGACTTTTTGCTTTCTTTTTAGCTTAAAATGGTAAGAAAGGAATTAAGTTAAGCATTATGATGATCCAATACTTATGGAGCAAGTAATATACATAATTATATGGTATCATAGGTTAACAAAAAGAAACAAATCACTATTGAAGTTAATGCACAACAAAATAAGTTAAAAAGTCAGATATTGTCGAAATAGCTTAATTTGACTTAAAAGACTACATCTATTTAATCAATTGCTGTGGGAACTATAATAATATATGTGAATACTATATTTGTCATAAACATACTAATATAATAGGTTTCAGAGGGAAAAGACACCAAAAATATACATCAAATTTACTTTTAAAGCATTTTCTTGCACAAAAAGGGCACGCAAACCAATACAAAACCTCTTGATTGATGGGGTATCAGATTTTTGTCCCCCAAAATTGACCCTAGCTGTATTTAGCTTCCCTAAATCTGATTTTGTCCCCTCAAAGCTTGAACTACATTAATTATCCCATGTGAAGGAAAGAAAAAGTACTAAAAAAATTTAATTACTTTGTTCCCTTGCCTTCCGATATAAACTAAGCGCAAACACCTTCTTCTCCCTTGATATTTCAGTGGAGAGAGAGGGAGAAAGACCAGATTTTGAATGTTCTTGAGGGTCCATGGATGTTTGAGAGAAGAAAGAAAGAAAAGGAAGAAGAAAGGAAGAAGAAGAAGAAGCTTGAAGATGAGAGCTTTAAAAGCTAAGTCCATGGTTTTCATCATCAAGAAGTAATCCTCAACGTGGTAAGAGCGACTCTAATACTTCTAATTTTACATAAATCAAACATCTCTCCCACTATCCTCAAACACAAATCTAAGATCAAGAATCAAAACTCAAAAATAAAAGCGTCATGGTTGGATTTTTTTGGGACTGTTCGGTTTGAATGTTGAAGTTGTGAGTTGGTGTGGGTTTCTCCATGGGTTCCATGACTTCTATAAGCTATGGAATATTGATATATTAAAGTAAGATACATGTATACAAAGAAAATGGGTAAAAAATTTACACACTTGACACTAAGAGGCTACAATCAAAATAGGCCTGAGTTTTGGGAGTTTTGAGCTTTCTGCCCTGATCTTTGGAATATCATAACTCAATGTAAAAAAATTCTATAAGTGTGTTCATTATATCCAGACCTAGGTTTTTGTGTTATCTTTCATTCAAAATTGGTTTGAACTCATTTGAGTACGTAGAACTCGAGATATTACAATTCTACCAAAGTGTGTTGGTTTCAAACAAATCAACAATGCAGACCTAAAAACCCAAGTTTAAAATGCGATCTGAGTTTTAGCCAAAACATGAACATTGTAGACAACATGTGTATCTAGCTAGCCACTAAAGAGGTGCCCAAAACAATGAGTTTTGATAAGCCAAAACTCTTTTGAAACTCTCTATTGTCTTTCATCCCTAAAGGGACACTTTTGTCATATATTTTTGTATAGCCCAAAACTCCTATTTTTAGTGATCTACTCCAAAAGTGGTCTATATGAACATTGTAGCTAACATATTGACATATTTTTTGACCAAAAATCAGACTTTAAAGCTTTAGGGAACCATATTTTCTAAAATGGCCAAAAAGTCTACCTTGTTCCAAACAACTACCCTTAGCTCTAAACATAAAACTTGTAAGGGACATGTTGAACTAGAACATACTCAAAAAGGGGCTCATTTGGACATGATATGGTACCCCTAAATCAAGACTAACAGAGACTTTTTGACCAATTCTCTGAGCAAGTGCTGAACCATTTTCGTTTTCGACAAGTTTTTCACCCTTTTGCCTTAGGTTTTGGCTTTACTGTTGAATATAAAAGTTGTAGGGAATATTTTAATCTAAATCATCACCAAAAATCATAATCTAATTCCAAGTTTAAGTGTCTCAAGATGCTGCAGTACTTTAAAATTCAATGATTGGGAGAGAGTAATAAATGGTTAAGTTAAATTCTTAAACAAGTGAAGGATTTGGCAAGTGCGTAGTACCCCTTAAACCTAAAAAGAAAGTAACCATGGTCCCTAAAAATCAATAAAACATTCAATGGTCAGAATCGCTGTAGTACTTTACATTCTAAGAGGGGTAGAACTCCGTGTTGACGGTTAAGTCATGTTTGCTTGCCAAGCATAAAAGTTTTGTTACCTAGGGAGCAAGCTTAGCTCATTGATAAAGGCTCGGTTCATATGCATATAAGATAAGGTGAGAGTACTTAGCCATTAATTTGAAGTTGAGTTTATGTAATTGATGCATGAAAATGCTTTGAAGCGTATGTTTTGAATTATAACTTATTTGACGATCACATGAACCTGTTGTTTTCAAAAGTCATGATGTTTTTAAATTCAAGTGTGCTATCCATGATATTTTGAGCTAGCATGATGTTACTATGAAAGTATGGTTAATGTTGTGTGGTTGTTCCAAAGTGCCAAGTTACAAGGGTTTTCGGCCATTTGTATCCCGTATTGAGGAAGGCTACCCAACTATGAGTGTTGTTTGTCTCTGTGGGGGAGGTTTTTCGTTGAGTGGGCGTTTTAGCCTTAAAGCCTTTTGGGATGAGTCCTAGGTTTTAGCACATACCACTCGTGCTTGGTGGAGAGTGGCCCTCATTCTATCATGTTTCTATCTGTGCATTGCGAATTGAGGTTACAGTACCGTTGAAACTCCCGATCGTGAAGTTGACGACTACTTGGACATTGTTAGGGTTTGAGTCTAAATTTGATAAACCGGTCATGTATTTTTTAAATTTGTGGAAGTTGAGCTAGGAATATATTTCTATTTGCAATACTAAGAAAGTTCTGTATAATCTATGATATTTTCATATTCAAGCAAATGCATCAGTTTCTATATTTTCGTAAAAAATGTGAAGAACTATTTTTAGAAAGATTTTTTAGTTATCCTTAACTAAGTAACTGTCTTTTCTGTTCATGGTAATGCTAAGTGCGCTCTCATATAACCTTTATGGTTGCAGATAGCAGGAAAGGCTAGGAATTGGACCACCACAGGAGTCATCGAGTAGTTTTCGTTCAGTTTTCTTTTGTTTGGTTTTTATTTTTGGCAGAGCTTCATGTATAAGACCCTAGAGGTTTTTGACGTTTTAGAAGTAATGTATGCCCTTAGGATGGTGAATGCCTAGTGACTCATGTATAACTCTTTTGACATCATGGTGTTGTGGTTATTTAGAAGTTCTTGTTTGGTCTCTTAATATCTTTATCCATTGTCTTTCTCTTTTGTTGCCGATCTGCGGCAGGATCACATCCATTTGTATAGGTTTGATGCCTTACGGGAGCGGAGTGTTACAAGAAGTCTCACTCATAATTACTTCTCAGGTCCTTACTATAACCCTATATATATACGGGTAAGGTGAACCAATTTCATAACTTGTCTTCTAAGACTAAAGTTGTCCTGGTTCTGCCGGTATGAGTTCTCGGAGAATTTTAGCCCACCCTATATCCAGAAATCGCATAAGAGAATACAGTAGAAGATATGAAAGGAGCTTCAACTCGGATTCAAATCGTAGTTGAAGATTCGATCCGTAAAAAAGTATTCTTCTAAATTAACTTCGAATGCATGGGTTTATTTTGATCGTTCGTCATCAAAAATTTTATCTGGAGCCTATTTTGGCGATTGCCTGTCCAGTTAATTTTTTTTCCATTAATCGTTTGCAAAAACAAAAATCTTAACAGTCTTGCCTCCAACAATTGGTATCAGAACCGTTTTATTTTTTGTTTTCGATTATCGGGGTCAGGTAATTTTAGAACTGTTGTTAACTTTGTTTTGTAGGCGTTCTAATCTCAATTTTATGATCGTTATTTATTTTTTCATGTTTAATTGAATGGTGTGAATGATGATTTTTTTTTCATTAGGGGGGTTGACCGTGAGATTGAATGTGAGCTTTCGGGACATAGGATCGATGTAATAACTAGTTTTGTATTTTTAAATATCTGTTTAGATTATTTAAGAATAGATTGAACATGCCCAAGAACACGAAGAACGAAGGCGACACCGCCGGTGGTTCGAATTTTAACAAGCCACAGATCGCGGTAAGGTTTTAATGATTTTAAATGATTTTTTTGTTGAGTTTTTTTTACAGTATTTATGTATTAAAAATAGTATAAAAAACAAGTAATAAATAGTAATAAAAATTCACCAAAATAGCCCGATTCCGGCGGCGGTTCAACGGTGATTTTTATGATTTTTCAGGCTACTTTTGGGACTATTTTAAAGAAGTTTTTTAAATATAAAATAGCAGTAAAGCGTACCTCAAAATACTGTCCAAAACTAAAAAACTAAATTAGGCCAAACAGTGCATTAAAAAAGAAAAAAATAGCAGAGTTTTTTTTTCTGGCGACAACACTATAGCAGCAGCTTCAAGGAAGTTTTCTAATAGTTTTCTGGGCTACTTTCAAGAGCGTTTCAATGATATAAAATATGTTGAAAATGGAGTTTTGATGAGGTTAGAACGGCCTCGAAAGTTGGTGGTTAAAGGCGGTGGCAGCAATTTTGGAAAGTATTTTCGACAGTTGTTTGGGCTATTTTTGAGCAATTTTTTTCATAAAAAATAGTACTTTTTGAGTGCTTTCTTTTGATATAAAGTACGTCAAAAATCGAGGTCGAAAAGAGGTCAAAAAAGCCTCAGGAAGTTGGTTGCGTAGTGCTATAGCGGGCAGTAGCATTTTTTAAGGTTCGGGCCGTTTTTCGAGCAGTTTTACAACAAATCTTTTGACAGAAAAATCTCATATTTCGAGAGCTTTCCAATTATATAAAATTTGTCAAAAATAGAGCTCGGATGAGGCGCCAGCGAGGCGGCGCCGGCTGTGGCTGGTGGTGGTCCGACGATTTCTCTCTCTCAGGGTTGCTTTGTGTTGATTTTTTTATATATACGAGACTGATATAATATATCAGTATATATCAGACAATATCAAGGAAGCCTGATGCAATCAGGACACTGAATCAGAGGCGAACAGGGATTGAAACAGCTGATTCTCTTATAGAGACGGAAACACCTAAGTGTTTCATTTGGATCATAAAATCGAGATATATGCATATCATGTTTATATATATATGAACTGCATAGATGATTGCATATCTGTTTTATTTATTCTGTTAATTTAATTAATTCAAAATTTTAGTTTTAATTAAAATATTTTGCAATGGAAAATAAAATTAAGTTTTTTTAATTAATTAATTTTAAAAAACTTTAGATATTTTATTTTTTACAAAATCTCACTTTTAAGATGATTTTTTAAAAATTGGATATCTTAAAAAAATGTGAGAATTAATTATAAATTTTAAATTAATTAAATAAAAAAATATTTAATGAAAATAAATTATTATTTTTCAAAAATATCAAACAAAAAAAAAATATCTTTAATCACTACCTTAGCTGAAAAGTTAAAGAAAAACTGTGCATTTATTAAATTTTATTTGTTACGTATTTAAACACGAAAAGATGGTTTGATAAATCAAAATCTTTGGAATCATGTACACGGAAAGATGTTTGATTCTTTCAGATCTTGTGATTTTCGAAATTAATAAATTTATTTTAATTAAACGAATTTTTATAATCCTAAAAAATGTTTCAAAAATCTAAGTGAGAGAGAAAATTTATTCACAGATAAATTCCGCGGTCTCCATTACCAGTTTGTAGGCGATGCAATTAAACCTTGCGTATCGGTTAGTAAGGCCTTCCTCCCCAACGGACAGATTAATTGCGATATCGCCAGTACAAATCTTCTTTAGGGATAATTCTGGATAATTGTTCGTGTGGATCACTTCTTCATCTGAAGAGTTCATTGCAAAGCGATTAATTTGAGATTAGGTGATGGTTAATACTTAGTTGTATATAATAGTATCCTCTCCATCTCAGTCACTGCTATTATATACTAGACCAAAAATATGTCAGCGATTTAATTTTACTTGGCATGGTCAGTTGCCTAGATAGTAAAATTAAAAAAAAATTAGCATGTCTGGTCTTATAAAGGATAGTAGACATCCTCCAATCGAGGCATGCTATTCTCAGGTTATTAGGCTGTTGACAAATTAATTTTAAAATGGTAGAGGGAACCAAATTAAAATAAATTCAAAGTTTTGCTCATCATAATTAACTATTTTTTTAATTATGTGATTCTCAAGATAAAAATGGCTTTCTACCCACTCGCTTTAATATTTAAAGAAAACAAACTAATGGGACTGAATTTTGTTGACTAGAAATGTAACTTAAATATAGCTTTATTTACAAATGGTATTCCTTTAATACCAAGAAATGTGTTTGTTTTTTAAAAAGGTTATTTGTCACGCCCCAAACTTCGGGTCACGTGAAACACCCACAATTACCATACATACAACCCAACTCGAGAATACATTCTCAAGATAAATCATACATGCATTGTATGATTAAACACCAAACGGCTAACAAAACATAAGGCTCCAACGCCAGAAAACATGTAATAAGCATACATGCAACAAAAGACAAAAGGAAGACTACAAATCTTTCGCTTCCTCAGCAACCTAGATCACCCTACGCAATCGGTTCCTGAAAACATTTTATCTCACACCGTGTGCCAAGGCTCAGCATAAACTAGACAAGCATGCAATATAAACAAAACATGCTAGAAAATCGAAGTGCAGTTTTTGACTTTCTTTCAAGCCTTGAAAATAATTTCACATGCAAGAGAAAGTGAGGACACAAATCATGTTTTGACTCGCACACAGGAGTCTAGAAAATAGTTGAAAAATGGTTTTAGATCGCCACTCACATGACTCTTCAAATAATTTGAAAACTGGTCTATCCGTCCCATAATGCAATTCATGCAATCCATGTATCTTCTCGGACATTCACCAATGGACCGTAGCCCCCGTCAATGCATCTTTATGGACTTTAACCGAAGGGTCGTAACCCTATTGAACACCACTTTACGGACTTGCACCGAGGGACTGTAGTCCTATCAAACGCTTCTTTACCGACTTTAACCGAAGAATTGTAACCCTAACGTAATCTTCTCGGACTGAAATCGAAGGGTCGTAACCCTAACATAATCACCAGTAGCCAGAGCTAATGTAACCATCTACCTCATTCCATACACCTATGCATAACCTACTCAGGATTTAAATGCATAAAACCACGTATTATCACTACGTATCACAAACCATGTCGCACATAATTCTAATGAAAGCCATGTAAATCACATTACATAATCCAAGCGTGAATAAACTACAATTATAACATGCCTAAAGCCCGTTACAAAGCACCTAGCCACATAAAACAACCAAGCCTAGCCCAAAGGCCAACTAAAAAACCCAAAAGCCTCATGGTTTCACAATCCAAGACCCTTCCCCAAGGGAACCACAAGCCCAAACAATCAACGAATAACAAACACCCACATCTCACCAACTCATCATCCTTGACGATGGCATCAACACAAACTCACGAGGTTACCACACGACCCCCGAAACCACGACACAACCAATCGAATCCCAAAAGAAATCCACAAGTATTTGAATCAATTACTTCTCATAAATCAATCAATTGACTACCATAGGACACCAATCGGAAACCAAATCCCAACCACCAACACTAAAGCCCAACATGACCAACTTGGGCCCACATGTGCCTAACACAAGCCCACGACGCCCACACGCGCCCAACACAAACCCACGACACCTACACGCACCCAACACGAGCCCACGACACCCCAAGAGTCATGAAACTTGGTACAAAGAGGCAACAAGGATGAAAAACTACCTTTTCCCAAACAACCGGCCAAAAACGGATCAAAAATGATTTGGAAATCTTGACATACCTTCACTCATTTTATCATAACTTTTTCTACAAAAATAATTTTGAAGTGAGAGAGGTGTCATTGGAAAGAAGACTTCGGGGGCTTCAATTTGAGGACAAGAACGACTCCATTCCAAGTCCGGATGAGGGATATACATCGATTTGAAAAATGTAATTTTTTTCTACAATTACCCAAGCCGATCGATCGGTTAAAAGACCGATCGATCCGTCTCACATCAGTCTCGGTTTTTCAGAAAATAGAACAGGTTTTTCAGCCCCAAAACATGTATAAACCCTAAAACAAAGCCTTTAAACACCAAATCTACTACCTATGAGCATACCCAAGCCCAAGACTACCACAAGGCTTCAAAAGAAACCACCACAACTCAATTCCATCCACCGAAAACGATGAAAAATAGATTTTTAAACCCAAAAACCTATTTTTATGAAAAGTCAGATATACAACAATTCGATCGGAAAAAATACACCCAATTACACATAGCACCGTTATAAAACATACAGGTTTAGAATCCTACCTCGATGAGTTAAAAACTCGACGTTTCAATTCACGTGCAAAATCGAGCTTCGTCGGAATGAAATTCTGTCCGGATGGTTGCGTAGCCCACCTTGCCAAGAGCAAGGATCCGTTGTTGGATCGTTAAAAACTGAGCCCCAAGCCCCCGAGAACTTAGAGAGAAGGTGGAGAGAAAATGGGAAACTTAGGAGTAAAGTTTTGAAAAATATCTAACTCCAGATATTTATAGGTCTCCAAAATATCTTTTTTTAGAAATTTTTTGAAATTCGCATCACAACGGCCCACGACCCCGGGAACCTACCCCGCATGCATATCTAAGCCTGATCATGCATTGAAAGCAATAAAAATATGCTCAAACAAAAACACAAAACACACGTCTGAAAATGCCAAAAAAGAAAACGTGTCAAGGTCAGGCATTTCGTCCCTGAAATTCAACTCAAGGTCACAAGAAAACAAACCGTCGATCGCAATCGGCACGACACACGAGATGATCAACTAAATCATTCCTATGATATAGTCGAATAAGGTCAGGCATCCTAGACAATGGCCAACTATCTCAAGACACGGGATCTACAACACACTCTGACTTCACAACCTCATCAACCACCATCTCACCCAGCACACTAGCCATAGAATCTGTCCTCAACTCCCAAACAGATACAACATGAAACTAGCCCAAAGCCTGCATACTCAGAAGGTACCTTTACTCCCCGAAGAACTAGCTGCATCATCAGGTACGATCAGCACCCCCAGCTATAATCCTGGAAGGCTGCACTACAGAATGCTACTGCTGATCATGCACAAACGAACTCTCTAATGTGCCTGCCACACTCGGTGCACTCTCTCTCTCTGGGAAATACTTGCGAATGTGTCCCGGTTGGTGACACCCATAACAAATCAGTGGCTCCCTCCTCTGTGACTGAACCCATGAACTCTGGGACCGTCTCGGTTGTGGGTACTCTGACGCACGATTTCCAAGCTGCCTGCACCGAAAGCATCTAATCTCCCCTTGCGGCTGAACTGGTACAGAACTCCAGAACTACTTTCTCTGTGGGTACCCCAACACACAATGCCCTGGCTGCTTACACCGGTAGCAAAGCAACTCTCTCTGCTTTGGCCTCTCAGATGAAGCCACCACTGGCACTGATATAGGAAACTGCTGCTGATGCAATCCCCCGGAACATAAACTCGGACCAGACAACCTCTCGCGTTTGTCCCCATACCCCTGAAACTGAGAACCTCCATCATCCTGCTGGGTTATACTCTCTCCTCTAACAACCTCAACTAGCTGATCGATGGCACCCACAATCGCACGCAGCAACTCCATGGCCTCACACGGTCCGTGGGGAGCATTTGCAACCCTAACATCAGGAATAGGAATATCCCCTTGGCCAATAGCATGGCCACGGCCTCGACCACGGCCTTGACCACGGCCTCACTCTCTCCTCGCAGACATCACGTCCATATAAAAGAAGACAGCACATAAGATGCAACATATAGCATAAACCGCATAAGCATGCTAACACATAATCACATAGGTTCATGTCAAACCAACCTCACCTACCGAGGAGAATCGACAAGAATGACTCGTCAATCTGGATAACCTACTCAGATTCCCTAATACAAATGACGTCAGCTAAACGCATTTCTAACTTGGCCCCCAAGTTTGTTAATTCAAATACCTGAAGGCAGGACTAATCAATCCCACAGTTCAACCCCCACACTCACATATACACATCTTTCATATAGCTAACATGCTAACACGTTCATGCTATCAAGCATCTAAACATATGCAGTCAAGCACACGCAATCAACCTCACACAGGAACGAACCCTCTTCCCATGGCTCATAGGTATTCGAACCCAAAGCTCTGATACCATTTTGTGAGGCCCTAAACTCCGGATTACGTGAAACACCCACAACTACCATACATATAACCCAACCTGAGAATACACTCTTAAGATAAATCATACATGCATTGTATATATAAACACCCAAGGGCTAACAAAACATAAGGCTCCAACGCCATAAAACATGTAATAAGCATACATGTAACAAAAGACAAAAGGAAGACTACAGATCTTTCGCTTCCTCAGCAACCCAGATCACCCTACGCGATCGATACCTGAAAATATTTTATCCCACACCATGAGCCAAGGCTCAGCAGAAACTAGACAAGCATGCAATATAAACAAAACATGCAAGGAAATCGAAGTGCAGTTTTTGACTTTCTTTCAAGCCTTGAAAATAATTTCACATGCAAGGGAAAGCGAGGATACAAACCATGTTTTGACTCGCACACAGGAGTCTAGAAAATAATTAAAAAAGGGTTTTATATCGCGATTCACACGACTCTTAAAATAATTTAAAAACTGGTTTATCCGTCCCATAATGCAATTCATGCAATCGATGTATCTTCTCGAACTTTCACCGATGGACTGTAGCCCCCGTCAATGCATCTTTTTGGACTTTAACCGAAGGATCGTAACCCTATCGAACACCTTTTTACGGACTTGCACCGAGGGACCGTAGTCCTATCAAACGCTTCTTTACAGACTTTAACCGAAGGGTCATAACCCTAACATAATCTTCTCGGACTGAAATTAAAGGGTCGTAACCCTAACATAATCACCAGTAGCCAGAGCTAACATAACCATTTACCTCATTCCATACACCTATGCATAACCTACTCAGGATTTAAACGCATAAAATCATGTATTATCACTACGTATCACAAACCACATCACACATAACGCTAACGAAAGCCATGCAAATCACATTACATAATCCAAGCATAAATAAACTACAGTTATAACATGCCTAAAGCCCGTTACAAAGCACATAGCCACATAAAACAACCAAGCCTAGTCTGAAAGCCAACCAAACAACCCAAAAGCCTCACGGTTTCACAACCCACGACCCTTCCCCAAGGGAACCACGAGCCCAAACACTCAACGCATAACAAACACCCACATCTCACCAACTCATCATCCTCGAAGATGGCATCAACACGAACCCACGAGGTTACCACACGACCCCCGAAACCACGACACAACCAACCGAACCCCAAAAGGAATCCACAAGTATTTGAATTAATTAATTCTCATAAATCAATCAATTGAATACCATAGGATACCAATCAGAAACCGAAACCCAACCACCAACACTAAAGCCCAACATGACCAACTTGGACACACACGTGCCTAACATAAGCCCACAACGCCCACATGCGCCCAACACAAACCCACGACACCTACACACACCCAACACAAGCCCACGACACCCCCAAGAATTAAGAAACTTGGTAAAAAGGGGCAACAAGGAAGAAAAACAACCTTTTCCCAAACAACCGGCCAAAAACAGATGAAAAATGATTTGAAAATCTTGACACACCTTCATTCTTTTGATCATAACTTTTTCTACAAAAATAATTTTGAAGTGAGAGAGGTGTCATTGGAACGAAGACTTCCGGAGCTTCAATTTGAGTATAAGAATTCCCCCATTCCGAGTTTGGATGAGGGAGATATATCAATTTGAAAAATGTAATTTTTTTCTACAATCACCCAGACCGATCGATCGGTTAAAAAACCTATCGATCCGTCTCACGTCAGTCTCGGTTTTTCAAAAAATAGAATAGGTTTTTCAGCCCCAAAACATGTATAAACCCTAAAACAAAGCCTTTAAACACCAAATCTACTACCCATGAGCATACCCGAGCCCAAGACTACCATAAGACTTCAAAAGAAACCATCAAAACTCAATTCCATCCACCGAAAACAATGAAAAACTGATTTTTAAACCCAAAAACCTATTTTTATGAAAAGTCAGATCTACAACAATTTGACCAGTAAAAATACACCCAATTACACATAGCACCCTTATAAAACATACAGGTATAGAATCATACCTCGGTGAGTTAAAAACTCAATGTTTTGATCCACGTGCAAAATTGATCTTTGCCGAAATAAAATTCTGTTCGGATGATTGCGTAGCCCACCATGCCAAAAGTAAGGATCCGCTGTTGGATCATTGAAAATCGAGTCTCGAGCCCCCGAGAACTTAGAGAGAAGGTGGAGAGAAAATGGAAAACTTAGGAGTTAAGTTTTGGAAAATATCTTTTGAAAATATCTAACTCCAGATATTTATAGGTTTTCAAAATATCTTTTTTTTGAAAAATTTTGAAAACTTAGTCCGCATGCATATCTAAGCCACGGGAACCTACTCAAACTTAGCCCCAGGAACCTACTCCGCATGCATATCTAAGCCCGATCATACATTGAAATTAATAAAAACATGCTCAAACGAAAACACGAAACACGCATCTGAAAATGCGAAAAAAGAAAACGAGTCAGGGTCTCACATTCTTCCTCTTGGCCGAAAGGCATGAAGAAGAAAAAGATTTAGAAACAGGAAGACACAGTTTTCAGCGTAGTTAGTGGGCCACGAATTGGTGTAAAAAATTCAAAAGGCAGATATTTTCACTGCAACTTGACCTGACACTAAAAAAAACTAAGTCTAGTATTTCTCAAAAGGCAAAACAAATTGGGTAATTTCTGTTCACTAGTTGAGGAAACATGTTTAGCGATGTTATCTACCGATACCTGGTGTGTAGATACGGAGCCACTAATCATGTATGTAATTCAGTGCAGAGGTTCCAAGAAACCTGACAACTTAGTGATGGAGAAATTTACCTGCATATGGGCAATAATTCAAAGGTAACAATAGTTGCAATTGAAGATATCACTCTCAATTTTGGTAAAGATCGAGTTTTAGTATTGAAAGATTGTCTTTATGTACCTTCCATTAGAAAGAACTTAGTTTCTATTTCTGGATTGGCTAAAGATGGATATTTAGTTTATTTTAATAACTCTATGGTTATTAAGGGTAATAAATGAGTTATCTGTTCTGTTACATTGGTGGATGATCTTTATATTATTACTCCAATCTCTCCTATACTGTAACTGACTGAAATGAATAACATCTAATTAACCATATAAGAGAAAGTTTCTTTCTTTAATGAACCAAACATTTCTTTGGCACTTACGCTTGGGTCATATTAATCTAAAAAGAATAAACAGACTGGTAGTAAATGGACTTTTGAGTTCATTAGAAGTGGAAGCACTTCCAGTCTGTGAATCTTTCTTAGAAGGTAAAATAATCAAGATGCCCTTTTTGGCCAAAGGCTATAGAGCAAAAGAACCGTTGGAGTTGGTTCACTCAGATGTGTGTGGTCCTATGACAATTTAGGTTAGAGGTGGCTTTGAGTACTTCATTAGTTTCATTGATGACTACTCAAGGTATGGATACATTTACCTGATGCACCATAAGTCTAAATGCTTTGAGAAATTCAAAAAATTCAAGGCGAAGGCGGAGAAGCGTCTGGGTAAAAGTATCAAATCACTACGATCCGACCGTGGTGGAAAATACCTCTTTGGAGAGTTTAAGGATTACTTGTCATCAGAGGGGATTACATCCCAGTTAACTGTACCTGGCACTCTGCAGCAGAATGGTGTAGCAGAAAGAATGAATAGGACTCTCATGAAAATGGTAAGGTTCATGATGAGTTATTCAGATTTACCCAATTCATTTTGGGGACTCGCTTTAGAGAAAGCGGTTTACATTCTGAAGTTGGTACCTTCTAAGTCGGTACCTTCTACTCCCACAGAATTGTGGACCGGGAGTAAGACTAGTCTGAAACACATTTGGATTTGTGGGTGTCCAGTACATGTGTTGAAAAGGAATGCAAGTAAGTTGAAACTGAGGACAGAAGTCTATTTCTTTGTAGGGTATTCTAAGGGAATGAAGAGTGACCTATTTTATAATCCTAAGAATCATAAGGTCATTATTAGCACCAATGCTTGATTCTTAAATGAGGATTATATTATGGATCACATGCCCAAAAGTAATATTGTTCTAAAAAAACTAAGAGAAAATACTAGTAGAACGAAAGAATAAGTTACTGATATCTCATTACCTCGTCGTAGTGGGAGGATTATCGGGATAGGTGCAAATCAAGAATAGGATGCTGCTGCACATGGTTATGATTCTGCACAGCGTGTTACTACTAGTACACAGACACAGGTAGTGCCTCGTCGTAGTGGGAGGGTTATTCATCAACTTAACAGGTATATATTCTTAGGAGTGTGTTTTGATAGGATACCGGTAGAACTAGATACTGAGCCCTGTAACTACAATAAAGCACTTCAACACAAAGATGCAGATCTTTCGCAAAAGGGCAAGGAATTTAGAGATGAAATCCATGTATTCCAATTAGGCCTGGGAACTTGTAAAACCACCCAAAGGAATAAAACCCATTGGATGCAAGTGGATCTACAAGAGGAGGAGAGGAGCAGACAGGAAGGTAGAAACCATCAAAGCTAGGCTTGTTGCTAAAGGGTTCACTCAGAAAAAAGGATCGATTATAAGAAAACCTTTTCGCCGGTAGTTATACTTAGGTCTATTCGGATTCTCTTATCCATTGTCACTTATTTCGATTACGAAATCTAGCAAATGGACGTCAAGACAACTTTCCTTAACGGAAGTCTTGACGAGTGTATCTATATAATACAACCAGACAGATTCATTGCAAATGGCCAAGAACACATGATGTTTAAGCTTAAGATATCCATTTATGGACTTAAGCAGACATCGAGGTCTTGGAACACTCGGTTTGATCAAGCCATTAAATCTTATGGTTTCTATCAAAGTCAAAATGTGTTAATGTGTACAAAAAGCGTGACGAAAGTGTGGTGATCTTCTTAGTACTTTATGTAGAAGATATCTTGCTCATCGAAATTGATATGGGGGCATTATCTTCGATTAAAGTATGGTTATCTGGGCAATTCGATATGAAGAACTTGAGTGAATCCAATCACACCCTTAAGATCAAGCTTGTGCGAGATCAAAAATAAAGGATGATGGACTTATCACAAGAAAAATATTTTGATGATATCCTTACTCGTTTTAGCATACAGGATTCCAAGAAAGGGTTTATCCTTTTCAGACATAGAATTACTCTATTCAATGATCAGTGTTGTAAGATACCTGATGAGATAGAGACGTTAAAGGCAATTCCTTATGCTTCGGCAGTAGAAAGCCTCATGTATGCTATGCTTTGCACTAAACCTGACATCTGCTTTGCTGTTGGTATGGTTAGCAGATATCAGTCTAATCCAGGGCAGGAGTATTGAACTGCGATAAAGAATTTATAATCAAGTACCTCAAAAGGACTAAGGATTATATCTTGGTTTACGAAGCAGACAGTCTAATACCTTTGGGGTACACAGACTCAAATTTTCAGTCAGATATAGAGTTTGCATCAAGAGACAACCTTGCAGATCCTTTACAAAGAGCTTACCAGCTAAGACTTTTGATTGTCTTGTAGAGGGCATGTGAGTCAAATGTATAGCAGCATAGCTTTGAGTATAAGTGGGAGATTGTTAGGGTTGGTATACTGAAAATCTTGTTTTCAGTATTTAATTTTATTTTAATAAAATTAATTTTTTAATTTGTGAGAATCTTTATGAGCAATGTATGCAAATTATTTTTTTGTTATGCATGGATGTCCAATATTCTGTGTAGTATTTAATTTGGTGTGTAGAGTACGGCTTACACACAGAAGATTAGATTTTAGATTCTTGCAGAATATAAGTTTTATATTCACAATTTAGATAGAAATGGACATACCATCGGTATGACTATGGCACAGAATTTTAGTAGGCCTAACATGGTTACGGGGAACAGATAATAGTGTTGTCTATTGTTTCGACTCTCTGTGCCAGTACACTTCATGTGTATTGAATGGGATATTTGGGGTAATTAATTTTATACTGACTATATAATTTAATTCACATTTCAAGGTTATTATGAATAGTGCTTATCCTCTTAGTCCTAAAATAATTATTGATTTGCGTATATTTAATATTCGTTGTTTTAATTTATTAGAGGGTGCGATCTTATATGGATCTATATTCACAGTGATTTGGATAGCGGTATTATTTATTTGGCGAATATTAATTATTAACGGAATCTACGTCCCGACAGATCGGGATTGACAGTACCCCATTAAGGAAGCTTATAAATTTTGACCGGGTCAAATCTTGTAGATGAATTTAATTATCTGGTGGTCCAATAAGTTAAGCGGAAGGGCTTAAGGAATATTAAGATGTTGATTAAATTAAATTGTCAGTAATTAAATTTAATTGGTCGGTATCGGAAATCTTAACGTGGAGAGAAATGGCAAGTATTTAATAATAGGAGCTCAATGCTATATGGTCTTGAGATTATGGGTCAGAGTGCAATTATAATTATTTAGTGAAGTGAACTCTAATTTAGTATTTTTTGAAAATTGCAAAAACTACTGTTGGTTTTTTATAATTACAAATACTGCTACGAGGTTTGCTTAATTGTAGAAACCACTGATACGTGATTGTGTTCAACTGGAAGTCTTACTCATAATTACTCCCCAAGTCTCTGATGTAGCCCTATATTTATGAGGGTAGGGTGAACTAATTTCATAACTTGTCTTCTAAGACTAAAGTTGTCCTGGTTCTGCCGGTACGAGTTCTCGAAGGATTATAGTTCACTATATTAGGGAATCGCATAAGAGAATACAGTAAAAGATCTGGCAGGAACTTCAACTCAGATTCAAATCGTAGTTGAAGATTCGACCCGTAAAAACGTATTCTTCTAAATTAACTTCGGATGCACGGGTTTTATTTTGATCGTTCGTCATCAAAATAAATATCTGGAGCCCATTTTAGCGATTGCCCATCCAATTAATTTTTTTTCCGTTAATCGTTTGCAAAAAAAAAGATCTTGGTAGTCTTGCCTCTAACACCCTAAGCCCTGGTGAGCCAAAAAAATCTCTCAAGCCCTAGAAGACTATGAACCCTAAGCCCTGGTATGCCAGGCAAACCTTGCACGTCAAAGAAGAAGACTAAGAATCCTAAGCCCTGGTGCGCCAGGAAAGTCTTCCTAACCCTAGAATCGTGTATGAGTGACGATCATTTGGTTTTTGCACGTCCTAGTATAAGACTAGGAACCCTTAGCCCAAGTGAGCCAGAAAAATCTCTCAAGCCCTAGAAGACTAGGCACCCTAAGCCCTGGTACACCAGGAAAACATTGCACGTCCTAGAAGAAGACTAGGAACCCTAAGCCTTAGTGCATCAGGTAAATCTCTCTAACCCTAGGTTCATGTGTGAGTGTCGATCTTTTAATTTTTGCACGTCCTTGTAAAAAACTAGGAACCCTGAGCCCTGGTGCACCAGGCAAATATCCCTAACCTTAGGTTTATGTGTGAGTGGCGATCCTTTGATTTTTGCATGTCCTAGTAGAAGACTAGGAATTCTAAGCCTTGATGTGCCAGACAAATCCTTCTAACCCTAGGTTCGTGTGTGAATAGCGATCCTTTAGTTTTTGTGCATCCTAGTAGAAGACTAAGAGCCCTAAGCCTTGGTGCGCCAGGAAAATCACTATCATTTTGTGTTAATTATTCTTTCTAAAAAAATAAAAATAAATAAAAAATCTCTTCCTTTTGATATTTGTGTTTTGCCCCTTTTGCTCTAATTTTCTAAATTTTTTTAAAAAAATTTCTAATTTTCTTTGAATTTTTGAAATTTTTTTTCTAATTTTTGAAATTTTTTTTAATTTTCTAGGAATTTTTAAAAATATTTCCCGATTTTCTAAAAATTTTCCTAATTTTCAAGGATTTTTGAAAATCTTTTCCTAATTTTTGAAAAATTTTCCTTAATTTTCTAGGAATATTTGAAAATTTGTCCTGATTTTCTAAAAAAATTTCCAGTTCTCTAAACTTTTTGAAATATTTCCACTAAGTTTTTAAAAATTTTCTACAATTTTCTAAAAGTTTTCCACAATTTTCTAGATTTTTTGAAAAATTCCCCTTAATTTTCTAGGATTTGTGATTTTTGAAAAAATTTCGTAGTTTTTTAGAATTTTCGAAAAAAAATGTCTCTAATGTTTAGGAAATTTTTGATAAAAATTTCTTTATTAGATTTTCATGTTCCAAAAATAAAAACAAAAAAATTCAACCCCTCAGTTTTTTATGTTTTTCCTAAAAATAAAACTACAAAAAAGCTCTTTATTTTTGTGATTTTTGTTAAAATAGTCGCCTTTTTTTTGTTTGCATCTAAAACCCTAACCCTAGTGTACCTACTATTTTAAACTCCATTGCACCGGTACCTAAGTTAAGATTTTCAGTGTAGATCGCAAACATTTACACAACAATCATCATCAACACCATCATCATCACATCATATCATATCACATGGGGGATCCTAGGCATGCATCTATGTTTGAGATATATTATATAAAAATGCTTTGATAGCAGAGTTTGGGAACTTACCAATGGACGATGCCGAGAGATATGCTAATCAGGCTCTCGAAGAAGGACATCGGCAGCAACAGCATCCGTAGGTGGCTCGTAGCGCCTCATCCCACCCGGAACCAGACGGTGGGGCACCGGGGCGTACGTGTGCAGAACAAAAGGCGCTGTGTGGCCTTCCCCAGCATCGGGATCGAGAAAATATGCCATCTCGGTCTCAACAGCAGCGTCTGCGGCTGATTGTGCCTCAGCAACTGCTCGTGCCTCATCCTCAGCGACACGGCGGGAGGCACGCTCTGCCTCAAATGCAAGGGCATCCATCACAGCAAAGGGTTGCGTGGTGGTGACCCCGTTAGCAGTAAGGCTAGTGGTCGTGCCCCCGAGAGTCCCCATAACGGAACTCTCGCTCACAGAGGAACCTTGGGTGGCTCCCGTAATGTCCTCAAGGTTTCTGTGGCCCGCCATGTCAAGAAGAGAAAGAGAAAAGGGCACAAGAGGCTGAAGGACAAAGGAAGGCAAGAAGGAGTTTGAGAGAGTTTTGAGAGAAGCAAGGGTTAGAGAGAGAGAGGATATGTGCGAATAGACCCAACCCACGTGACCTACGAGACCATATACGCGCATGGAAGTGGCGGTTGCCAACTTCCATTGTAGCAACCGCCATGTTTTCCAAAGGACACCTAGTGACCACCAGGATGGAAGGGTTTGAAGGCAGCGGCCGCTATGTCAGATGTGAAATAACTCAGCGATCGCCACCTGTCAAACAGTCATGTCATGGGGTTTTGCGGTTTTAGAGGGGTTGTTTGGAGGTTTTTATTGTGTGTGTGTTTATTTTATTTTGTTTTACTATGTTTATTTTATTTGTGTGTTTATTTTATGTGACTGTTTTCCTTTTGTGCGTATTGACTTCATATATGTTCTTTCCAAAAATATTTTTTGTTAGCAAAAATGATTTTCAAAAAAATAATTTTTCCTTAAAAATAATTTTTCTTATCTTGTGTGTGTTTTTCTAAAATTAATCTTGAGTGTTTTTCAAAAATATTTCAAGAAAATTTTTGTGTTTTACATTTGCGTATTATTTCTTCAAAAATGATTTTGTGCGTCTTACACAAATAATTTGTGTATTTTTTATTTAATCCTTATCTTTTTGAGGTTTTCTCTCTGTATAAATTTAATTTTAAACCATGACTTGACTTTTAATTATTTTTATCCTGTGCTTCGTCCCGAATTTTTAGGTCTTGACTCGACTTGTTAATTCGTGGTCCCTACTTCTGATGAATTTAATTTTAAGCTGTGATTTGGCTTTTAATTATTTTTATCCTGTGCTTCATGCCGAATTTTTAGGTCTTGACTCGACCTGTTAATTCGTGGTCTCTCCTTCTAATGAATCTAATTTTAAGCCGTGACTTGGCTTTTAATTAATTTTATCCCATGCTTCGTCTCGAATTTTTAGGTCTTGACTCGACCTGCTAATTCGTAGTCTCCCCTTCTAATGAATTTAATTTTAAGCCATGACTTGGCTTTTAATTATTTCTACCCCGTACTTCATCTCAATTTTTTAGGTCTTCTATCGACCTATTAATTCGTAGTCCCTCCTTTTGATGAATTTAATTTTAAGCCGTAACTTGACTTTCAATTATTTTTATCTCGTGCTTCATTCTGAATTTCGAGTTCTTGACTTGACTTATTAATTCGTAGTTTCTCCTCCTGATAAATTTAATTTTAAGTCGTGACTTCGCTTTTAATTATTTTTATCCCGCTTTCATCCTGAATTTTTAGGTCTTGACTCAACCTACTAATTCTTAATTCACTCCGATGAGGACGACTTTAAAGTCTTGACTCGACTATTTAGTTATCCTTATCCCGTTATCGTTCCGAATTGTTAGGTCTTGACTTGACCGATTAGTTCGTTGTTGCCTTTTCGGTTAAGATAATTTTTAGAATCTTGACTCGATCTTTTTGATTATCTTATCCCCAACCGAGTTCTTAGATCTTGACTAGATCTTTGACTTGTTTGTTTGTGCTCCCTTAAGATCTTAAGTCGATCTCTATGATTTGTTTGATCTTATCAATTTTTGTACTAGTGTTTACATTATGTTAGCATCTATATCATGATTAGCATCCTGTATCCGTGCATTTACCCCAAGAACTATGTTTTGGTTTGATCCCTAGCAAAGGGGTATGTAGGCAGCTTAATGGAAATTCGAGTACGACCAACATCATATGCATGCTTATGACCTAAGATTGACGGCTCGGTCAAATGGCTGTTGTCTTTGAATTTTTTATATAACTTGCATCACGCGTTGTTATGCAAGTTATATCAAAGAGGGGCAACTGTAGACACCCTAATTTGACACCACCTAATCTTAGGTGAAACCGATGATGAAAAACATTAGAATGGTGCCTAAGTACGATCATTGAAAAATGATACAAGCTCGGTATTTGAAGCCAATCATATAGCCCTTCAAACCAATAAAATCTTTTTGAACTACCAACTCCAATGTGGCGACTGCCAATGGAAACCTTTGAAAACCTCCACTTTTTGTGGCGACCACCATGTTCATTGTGGCGATTGCCAATAGAATTTTTTTGAAATCCTAGCCCAAAGTGGCGATCACCACCTCCAACATGGCAATCCCCAATTTGTATTGCGGCGATCGCCAATAGAAGCTCTTAGAACTTTTTCCAATGTGGCGACCGCCAACTTCTAACCTAGCGACCACCAACTTTAAATGGCTTGACGTGTCCCAAAATGTGTCACCATCTCATTGGTTGAAGAATTCTATAAATATCGTACCCCAACATACGTTTTCAGAGGAGAATTTTAATGAGAGAAGCTCTACCGAGTCGCCAAGCAATCCCGAGCCCTAACGTCGAAGTCCTGCCGAAGTGCCGAGAACCGAGCCCCCGATACCAAAGTTTTGAAATCCTAACTTGGACATCACTTGATGACTGAATTGCCATTCCCCAACTCGAGGATTCCTTAGCGATCTAGGTATTTTGCTTGGATCCCCTGTTCTTCTAGCTCCATTCTCTACCACTTTGGAGTAACCGGGTTACTTTAATTGTTTCATTCACATACTTTCTTACATTATTTATGTAGTTGCTTTAATCACTAAATTTTATTTAGCTTATAAGTAATGTACTTATGTTGAGTAAATTAGTTAAAGTCATGTTATAATTTCAATTTCATTTTGTTTATTTAGTTTATTTACTTTTTGGTGCACATTTACACCAGGCACCTTGTTTCTCTTGATTACCTCATCAATTAGTGTTAATATTTTTGGTAATTACAACTTAGAATGTTATTAATTATTATTATCAACCCATTAACATTCATGTGGATGTAGTTGTCAATACTACATTCACATTTTCTAATAATTATCTAGTTATTTATTTATTATTTTCTTCGTTTTCTTTCCCTTTTATTTTTTTCTAATGTTAAGTCTCATATTCTTTTATTAGTATTTCATTTTTATTTTTATTTTTTTTCTTTTTCTTTTAATGTTAGTTTCATATTTCATTTAATGTTAATATTTTATTTTTTTTCTTTTCTTTTAAATATTAATTTAATTTTTCTTTGCTAGTATCTCACTTTTTTTTCTTTTCTTTTTCTTTTAATGTTAGTTTAATATTTTATTTAATGCTAATATTCTATTTTTTTTTCTTTTTAAATGTTAGGTTAACCTTCCTTTCATAGTATTTATTTTTTTTTCTTTTTTTTTATTTTGTTAAACCTAAAAAATCATAAAGTCTTTTAAGCTATATTTTATCTTTAAGTGTAATTTTTTTCTCTTTTGTTTCTTTTTCCTTCTATGTTCTTTTATCTCTTTTAAAATATAAAATATAAATAGTTAGATTTTTTTTAGTTTAAATAAGCATTTTCTAACCTTTTCTTTTGCAACTTTTTTTAATTTTATTTTTCTTTAAATCTTTAAGCTCTCTTTTGTCATAACACCCTTATTTTTAATTTCTTTGTTAGTAAATTTTCTTTTTAATGTAGGAATTTTGTATCCTTTATTTTACATTTAGTATTTTTTATTAAAATATTAATCATGATAATGCTAACTTTGACAATATGTATATTTTAGTTTCTTTAAAATTGTATTTAAAATAGTTTAGCTTATTTTGTAATAATTCATATTTAGGTAATTTTAGCAATTTCTAGCATATTTTTTGTTCTTTTATTCAACATGATACTATAGTTTATTTAGGTGAAATTGTATGTTGGAGTACTATATGTATCTTTTAGTTTGAATTGCATGCCATAGGACGTGGAATTTTGCCACTTCATTTGTTTTGTTTTAGTGTTCTATATACATATGTTATGTATTTTTTTAGATTTGATTTTGAATGTTCTCTCTTTGCCTTCACTTTCTTTATTTGCATGTATTTGAGAAATCTTATTAAAGAACCAATGATGATTAGTAGAGGCCAACCTTACAATTGAGCAAATGAGATGCCTAACATCTTTCCCGATTTGTACTTTAGCCCCCAAACTCTTTTTCTCTGGTTAAACGTTTTAAAAATTAGTAGCCATTTTTTTTTCTTGATTTTTCTCAAAAACGAAGTGGCGACTCTATTTTTTAACAAAAAATAATTTTCAAAATTTTATTTTCAAAGTGTTAAAATATTTTCCAAACATCTTTTGAATTCTCTTATTTTTTATCATTTCAAAACCCCAAAATTCCAGCGCCATAATCATATCTAGAAATAGCAACCAAGTTGCATGACTCTATGAATCATAGTTAGGATTTGTTTTTGTTGCTTGCTTTTGTTTAAACTCTCTTTAACCTACAATTCTGTATATATTGTTAGCTCAAGGGCATTTTTATTTAGATTTTGATGAATTTAATAAATCATTCTCCAAATAAAATTGATTTAAAAAGATATTATTAATTATTTTCAAAAAAGTTGTGTTGACACTAATTGACAAATGAGTTAACAATTTTAGCCATATGAGATGACTCATATCTCAAATAGATTGACACATAAGTATTCTTGTCAAAAAATATTTTGTGTTAACCTAAATTGATATTTCAGTTAACACCTTAAGGTAAAGAATGCTTGAATCTTTCAAGTGTGTTGATACCTTTGAACAATTGAGTCAACACCTTAGCATGTTTATCTAAGATGTTTTACGTATTCTAATTTGAATCTATACAAATTAAATTTTGAATCGACACAAAAGAACTGAGACTCTCTGCACTAGAATGAGTTGACACAAACTCAATTTGAGTTGACACCAAGTGATTCTTCACTTTAGTCATTCGAGGATTTTGAGTCGACACCAATTGAAGATGAGTCAACACAAATCTACCGAGATTGCCTACAGAATTTTGAGTCCACACCAAAGCCAAAATGAGTTGACACAAAATTACTGAGTTCCTGCACTTTTTAGTGTCAATGCTAAAGGTAATTTGAGTCGACACAAAAAGACCCTCGTGGGAAGCTAAAATATAAAAAGAGTCGACACCAAAGGTATGTGTGTCGGCACTGTTGCGTTGGTGAGAAGAATACAAAATTTTGTGTCGACACCAATGAAGATTTGAGTCGGCCCAATCACTTAAAGAACCAAGCTCTAGAAGATTTGTGCTGACCCAAAACCATTTGTGTCGACACCTGCGACATAAATTCAAATTACATGGCTGAGTTCAACGGTTAAATTTTTGACATTTATTACTTTCACTTACCTCCAACGGTCATGGATCTTCAAGAGCCTATATAAGGAGTTACTCTTCAGACATTAAAAGAACTGGAGACTTACATTTACTGTTGTATTGCGTGAATCAAAGACAAAATCTCTCAACCTCTCATTTATTACTCATAACTCCAGCTCTTGTTTCTCATCTCTTTACTCCTTATTTATTGCCAATTATTTTGTAAAAAGTGTGAGTGATATTCCTTGTAATACCTCATTTATTATATCTAAGGGTGAGTCACCTTTTATCCTTTGAGTGAGTGAGTAATTATCATCAAAGAAGAACTCAAGAGATTAGAAGAAAAATAAGGACTTATTTTTTATAGGATCGTCTTGATGTTATAATGGTTTTGAATGCACTTGTAAGCATTTTACATTGGTAAAATTCTCAAGGGGAGTCTTGGGGAGTAGACGTAGGCTTAGAAGAAGCTAAACCACTACAAATCTCGGTGTTCGGTTCAATTTCTCTCTCTGCCCAACCTCTTTAATATTTGTATTACCTTATTCCTTGATTATACTTGCTATAATTGTTTGTGATATTAAAAAATTTTGAAAAAAGTTTGTAAAATCGTTATTATCATTTTAAAACTCAATTCACCCCCTTTTGGATTGCCTAGAACTAACAATTGGCATCAAAGCTTGAGCTCTTATTTTTTGACTTAATCATTTAAGAGTTTATATAACTGCCACTAGTATCGGACCCATTAGTCAGAAGGTCAGTCCACCAATAGACCTCCTTTGTTCAATTGAATAAATTATAATTATTGGAAGGCTAGAATGAGAATCTACATTCAAGCCGTAGACTATGACCTTTGGAAGGTTATCATGAATGGACCCAAAAGACATACCAAGACCATTGAAGGAATAATCGTTCCTAAACATGAGAATGAATGGACTGAAAATGACATAAGAGAGATTCAAAAGAATGTTAAGGCTATGAATCTCTTATATTGCTCTATTGAACCCAACGAGTTCAATAGGATCTCAACATATGACACTGCCAAAGAAATTTAGAATAGACTTGAGGTTATCCATGAGGGAACTAACCAAGTCAAGGAATCCAAGATAAGCATGCTTGTTCATAACTATGAATCGTTTAAAATTAAGCATGATGGAACCATTTATGATATGTTTACTAGATTTAATGATATTATAAATGGACTAAAATCTCATGGCAAGATGTATTCTTATGTAGAAATGGTGAGAAAGATCCTTAGGTGTATGCCTAAGAATTGGAAAGCTAATGTTACTGCTATTCAAGAAACTAAAGATCTCAATACACTCAACTTGGAGGAACTTCTTGAATCTCTCATGACTCATGAGATGAGCATCAAGATGGATGATGAAGATGACAACAAAAAAAAGAAGGGCATTGCTTTCAAGTCTTCAACTCATGATGATGAATCCAATAAAGACTCCTCAAGTGATGAAAATGAAGACATAGCCCTCATCGCTAGGAAATTCAAAAGGTTTTTTAGAAATATGAAACAAGGAGGAAGGTGGTTCTTCAAAAAAGATGGACACAAAGGCAAGCCTAACAAGTTCACAGGAGATTCAAGTAAATTCAAGAATGATCACAAGAAAGAGGAGATCATTTGCTATGAATGCAAAAAGTTGAGACATGTTAAGGTCGAATGTCTACCAGTCACTCAAATGCAACTTTCTTTCATTGGTATGAGCATAGATGCACCATCACACATTGTCTACAAAGAAAGTCTTTTGATTTATTTGTTAAGAAGGTTTGAGTTCCTAAGGGAACACATCCTCAAGGAACTAACACCAAAGGACCTAACAAAGTGAGGGTACCAAAAATCAAAACATAATCTTCTTTACAAGCATGTCTCAAGTCCTCATTCAAGGAGAGGATGTGATATCTTGATAGCGCTTGCTAAAGACATATGACCGGTGGCAAATAAATGTTTGCATCCCTTAAACCTAAAGATGGTGAATTTGTGACATTAAGAGACAATAGGAAAGGAAAAATCATAAGAATCAGTTGCATAGGTAAAATTCATCCCCCTTCTATTGAAAATATTTTGCTTATTGATAGTTTGAAACATAACCTTCTTGGCATAAGCTAAATTTGTGACAAATGCCACAAGGTTGTCTTTGATCATACTAAGTATGTTATTGAAGACTCAATTAATAACAATATTATTTTTAAAGGTCATAGGCATAAAAATATTTACACTTTCAATCTAAATGACCTTTCTAAAAATAACACCAAATGCTTAGCCGCCTTAAGTGATAATAGTTGGTTGTGATATAGAAGACTTGGATATGTACACATGAACTTGATTTCTAAACTCTTGAAAAATGAATCAGTGATTGGTTTATCCCAAATCAAATTTGAAAATGATAAAGTGCGTGATTCATGTCAACAAGGCAAACAAGTTGGAAGCTCTTTTCATTCTAAAAGTGAAATTTCAACTTCTAGGCCTTTACAATTATTGCCCATGAACTTGTTTGGTCCAATAAGGACTCTTAGCCTTAGAGGCAAAAAGTATACCTTCGTTATTGTTGATCACTTCTCTAGATACACTTTGGTGCTATTCTTAACTCATAAGGATGAAGCCTTTGTCTCTTTTGCAAAATTATCTTAGAGAATTCAAAACGAAAAAGGTTTTCAAGTCATAAATATCTAAAGTGATTATGGTAGAGAATTTGAAAACAAAATTTTAAAAAGTTTTGTGATGAAAATGGTATTGATCATAACTTCTCTACTCCTAGAACCCTTCAACAAAATGGAGTTGTTGAGATGAAGAATAGAACCTTAGAAGAAATGGCTAAAACCATTCTCTATGAAAACAATCTACGGAGATACTTTTGAGCCGAGGCTGTAAACACAGCTTACTTTATCGTGAATACAGTCATGATTCGAGCTTCTCTCAAGAAAATTCTATCTGAGCTATGGAATGAAATAAAACCTAACAGTTATTTTTGTTCCTTTGGGTGCAAGTGTTATGTTTTAAGTAACAACAAAGAACTTTTCAGCAAGTTCGATGCAAAATCTGATAAAGGTATTTTCTTAGGATATTCCTTATCTAGTAAAGCCTATAGAGTTTTTAACAAAAGAACCCTAATTGTTGAAGAATCTATACATGTGGTATTTGATGACGTTAACCTTGGTTCTTCAAAAGAATTTTGTGAAGATAACTTGGTTGACAGAGAAAAAGGTGTTGAAGACATCTTCATTAAAGGCCAAGAAGAGCCAAATCATGAGGAAGCTTTAAATTCTCAACTATATGAAGTTCAACAGGCCGTTGGACCTTCAAATCAAGAAAATCTAGATTTTCCTAAGGAATGAAGGTGTGCTCATGGTCATCCAAAAAACATGATCATTAGTGACCCATCTCAAGGTATCAAAAATCGATATGCTCTACATAATGTTTGTAGTAATTTAGCATTCTTTTCCGAGATTGTACCAAAATATTTTGAGAAAACTGAAAATGACGAGTTTTGGACCTTGGTTATACAAGAAGAGCTTAACCAATTTAATAGAAATAATGTTTGGACTTTAGTCCTAAGACCTAAGGAACACTCTATCATCGGTACAAAATGAAATTTTAGAAACAAAATAGATGAGAATAGAGTAGTTCATAGGAACAAAACTCGATTGGTAGCCAAATGTTACAATAAAGAAGAAGGCATCAATTTTGATAAGACTTTTGCTCTTGTGGCTAGGCTTGAAGGCATTAGGATGTTGCTTCATTTTGCATGCTTTGAAAAATTTCAAACTCTATGAAATGGATGTCAAAAGTGCCTTTTTAAATAGTTTTGTCTCGGAGAAAGTTTTTATGAAATAACCTCTTGGCTTTGAAAATCTTGATTTTTCAAACTATGTTTATAAACTTACCAAGGCTCTCTATGTTAGGGTTAGTATACTAAAAATCATGTTTTTAGTATTTAATTTTATTTTTAATAAAATTAATTTTCTATTTTATGATAATCTTTATGAGTAATGTATGTGTATCATTTTAATGTTATGCATGGATATCCGATATTCTATATAGTATTTAATCTAGTGTGTAGAGCACGGCTTACACACAGAAGATCAGATTTTAAGTTCTTGCAGAATATAAGTTTTATGTTCACAGTTTAGATGGAAATAGATATACCATTGGTATGACTGTAGTACAGAGTTTTAGTAGACCTGTCTTGGTTATGAAAAACAGATAATAGTGTTATCTATTGTTCCGACTCTCTGTGCTAGTACACTTCGTGTATATTGAATGGGACATTTGGGATAATTAATTTTTTACTGACTATATAAACTAATTCACACCCCAAGGTTATTATGAATAGTACTTATCCTCTTAATTCTAAAATAATTATTGATTTGTTTATATTTAATATTCGTTATTTTGATTCATTAGAGGGTACGATCTTATTCAAAAGATCGGGATTGACGATACCCTCTTAAGGATGCTTATAAGTTTTGACCGAGCCAAATTTTACAGGTGGATTTAATTATCCGGTAGTCAAATAAGTTAAGCAGAAGGGCTTAAGCAATATCAAGATGCAGATTAAATTAAATTATCAGTAATTAGATTTAATTGGCGGGTATCGTGAATCTTAACGTGGGCAAAAATGGTAAGCATTTAATAACATGAGCTCAATGTAAGAAGGTATTGAGATTATGGGTTAAAGTGCAATTATAGTTCTTTAGTGGTGTGAACTGTAATTCAGTATTTTATGAAAATTGCAAAATCGCTGCGTCTTTCCATAATTATAGAAACTGCTAGTAGGTATCTGTGTTCCATTGAAAGTATTACTCATAATTACTTCATAGGTCCCTGCTGTAGCCCTATATATATGTGGGTAGGCTGAACCAATTTTTAATGATTTTATATCATTATTATTATGATTTTATTTTTATTTTTCAAGACTTAAATATATCGAGGTTCTGCCAGTACGAGTTCTCGGAGGATCGTAGCCCACACTATGTTCGAGGATTGCGTAAGGGAATACAGTAGAAGATCTGATAGGAGTTTCAACTCAGAATTAAGTCGTAGTTGAAGATTAGATCGACAAAAGGTATTCTTTTAAATTAACTTTGGTTGCACGGGTTTTATTTTGAACGTTCTTCATCAAAAGTTTTACTTGGAGCCCGTTTCGGCGTTTGCTCGTCCAGTTAATTTTTTATCGAAAATCGTTTACAAAAACAATGATCCTGGCAGTTTTGCCTCCAACAAATTAGTATCAGGGTCGTTTTATTTTTTTCTTTAAGGTTATCGGGGCTGGGTAGATTTAGAACTATTGCTAACATTATTTTGCAGGCGTTCTAATCCCAATTTTATGATTATCTTTTATTTTGATGTTTGATTGAGTGCGTGGATGATGACTTAGTTTAATTTTTTTGTAATCACGGGGATTGACCGTGATAGATTAATTTTTATTAGATCGAATGTGAGTCTACGGGACATTGGTTTCAATGTAAATATTTTATGTTCATTAAGTTTTTTTTTCTAGTTTATTAGAAAGAAAAATAAGAACAGGTGTGGAAGAACAAAGGCGGCGGCATCCAGTAGTGGTTCCGACGGTTTTAGCCACATATTTGTGCTTTGCAATTTTTTTTTATCTCCAGTTTTTTTTGGATGATAATAAAAAAAAAGAGGTAAAAAGAACACAAAACAGCCGGCGGTTCCCAGCAGCCAAATTCCAGGCACTGTGGTTTTTTCATGCAAACGCACTATTCACCACAGTGTGCAATAAAGCCAAAAACCGGCCAGCTGTCGGAAAACGCAGCCTAGTGGCCACGGCTATTCCCATGCGTCCCATAGCAGCGGTTTTCCAAGCGATATTTGTGTTTTGAATAGCATCTCATAACTGTGATTTTGTGTTTCAAAGGCTAAAAATCCGAATGTTTCCAAATTAAAGCCGCCAGTTTCCAAATCAGTATTTGGATTGTGTGGAGCTGTTTTCCCATAACAGTGGTGATTATTCAAATAACAGCGGTGCTTATCCAAATAAGAAGTAGCAATTTTCCGACGCTAGATGTTTTGAATTGCAAGGAGACAGTTTCGTGTTTCGGTTGGCTTCGTTTTTCTAATATAGAATAATTAAGATATCCTAATACAATTAGAATACAAGAAGCTTATTCATAACAGGATACTGAAAATTTTTAGAGTTTTAATACGATAATAAAATCGGGATATTTTTTATTTATCTTGTATTTAATTTATTTTTTTATTAACTGCGTGGATGACAAATATTAATTTTATTTATCCTGTTAATTTAATTAATTCAAAATTTTGATTTTAATTAAAAAAATTTGTAATGAAAAATAAAATTAGGTTTTTTTAATTAATTTTAATTAAATGAAATTTTTTTATGTATTTTATTTTTTACAAAATATCATGTTTAAAAATGATTTTTTTAAAAATCGGATGTCTTAAAAAAAACGTGGGAATTAATTCCGGATTTTGAATAAATGAAATGAAAAAATGTTTAATCAAAATAAATTATTATTTTTCAAAAAATGTAGAACAAAAAATAAAATAAATAAATACTTTTAATCACTACCTTAGCAGAAAAGCTGAAGGAAAAACTGTGCATTTATTAAATTTTATTTGTTACGCATTTAAACATGAAAAGATGGTTTGATAAATCAGAATCTTTA
>JAOTRH010446960.1:0-31477 GCA_034768845.1 Heliamphora exappendiculata
CTACTGAAAACAGACAGAAAGCAGACAGACGGTGAGAGACAGAAGGTGAGAAAGAAGAGATACAGTTCTCAGGTTACAGAGCAAGCTGCAAGAGAGAGAAAGACAGACGAAGAGCGTTCGTAGCCGATCCTTGGTGGTGTTCCAACGATCGTGAAGCCGTTTTATCCTGGGAGAGTGACGCCGGTGGAGTACCTACAACACACTCGGTAGGCGGCGAATCATTCTTAAAGAAACTGCGATTGCAGGACTTGGTTTGCAAATTTCATTCATTCTATTTATGTTATTTCTGTTATTTCAATTTTCTGTACTTTCAGATTATTGTAATTTGTTGAAAGTAAATAAAGATATATTTTTTGGATCCCCGAGCATATATTTTATTTTGGCGTTGGTTATTTTTCCAACACCTTCTACCATACCAAGTCTTTCTAAGGTAAGAAAACACTTCAAACTCTCTGATTTAAACTCACCCCAAACTCCCTTCAATCTATTTTAGAAAACAAAACCAAGAATAAGAACCAAATTATGAAATGAAAAGGCGTCATACTAGTAAAATAGGGACTGCTCAGGATTTTTATGAGGTGATATGTGTTTGCATGTTGATATTTTTGGATTTTTTTTACTGCTATGAGTTTTGAAGTATTGATAAGTATATATATATATATATGTGTGTGTGTGTGTGTATAACACATGCATGCAAAGAAAATAGATAAAAAACTTGACACATAACATGTTAGGTGGCTAGAACTAAGTTAGGCTTGAGAGTTAAGGATTTTGAGCTCTTTGTCCTGTTTTTAAAAAAAATCATAACTAAATCTAAAAACATGATCTAAGTGTGTTCTTTAGGTCCAGACCTAGGTTTTTATGTTATCTTTCATCTAAAATTTGTTTGAAGTGATTTGAGTGGATGGAACTCGAGATATAGACTTTCTACCAAAACATGTCATTTTTAGACCTGTTTATATTGCAGAGCTAAAAACTCCATTTTTAAACGTGAACTAAGCTTAGGTTTCTTCATGAAAGTTGTAGCTAGCATGTTTATGTAGTGACCCATCAAACATGAGCCCTATACGGTGACATATGAATAGTCAAATAACCTCTAAAATTTTCTATTTCTGTTGAGTAATTTACAAACCCCGCTGTCACACCTTTTTGTGTAACTTAAAACCTATGTTTTTGGTGAGGTTCTTCAAAAGTGATTTTCATGAAAAATGTTGGTAACATGTAATATAGTTGTTGTCCAAAAATCAGACCCAAAAGCCTCTGTATGGTACCCAAAATGATTTTTAAACCCTATGTTAAAAACTAGCTATGCTGAGTATTTGACGCCTCCTGAACACAATTTCTAAAATGATGTATTTCTCCAATTCTTTCTTAAGAACTACCCTGAGCACTAATCATGGGACTTTTAGTGAACGTGTTGATCTAGAATATATCCAAAATTGAGCTTAGTTGGATTTGAGTTGATACCCAAAAATCGAGACCAACAGAGACCCCTTTTTAATAAAATTTATGTGTAATGCTGAACCGTTTTCACTTGTGAGGACTAAACCCCTTAGTTTCTTTTAGATTGGGCCTTAGTGTTCAACATGAGAGCTGTGAAGTATATTTTATCTATAATGTGGCTAAAATCAGAACCTAAATCAAAGTCTAAGTACCTCAAAATGCTCCTATAGTTTATAAATCAGTGATCGGAAGTTGGTTAATAAATGGTTAAGTGTATGGTGAAACATGTTTGTGTTGTGTGGTATGATTTATATGTTTTATTTGATTTAAATTAGATGAATAATACTTTAATGTAAATATGTGATGAAAAATGACCATGCCATGAGAATTGAATCAAGTTTTGAAGGTTGTATTCCATGTTTTAACTTGTTATACTTTGTGCTATGTTGGTTTGTACATTGCCATGCTTAGTGTTAAGCTATGCTATATGTGGTTGTACTTTGAGATACATGTTGTACTACCATGGACATTGTTATAATTGCATTCATAGCATGTCGGAGTCCATCTTGTATATACCATTGTGGGTTTGGGAATGTTGGAGTTATCATTTATTCGGTTCTAAGTCTAGGGCGTCCTTGATTGCCGATTTTATAAAATATTTTGGGATATGTTCTCCGTGTACACTCTGGATACGTCCCCGGTGTTTGGCAACTGTTTATAATGAAAATTGGTGGGCACCATAGGTTCGTCGCTAGCATTTAGTCTTTCGTGACTTAGACTTTGGGTTGACATCGGCAAATGCATCACGGGTTTTAAGGTGGATTGATTTGGTTATGTGCACTGATTAATTGATTATTGGATATTGGTTGGCTAGAGGGTGATGGCCCGCCCCTATGCCATTGCCATTAAGTAAAACAAATGTGGCTTGAATCCTGGTGATGTGTTACTATTCACAACGAGGCGCAATGATGGCTTTAGTGATCAATTGCCCATTAAGTCTACTCTTATAATTTCTGGCGTGGAATTCATGTTATGTGCTCGGTGTATGTTGGGTTGGGCATTCATATTACATTGCATTATTATTTCTTACATAATTAGTTACTTTTACATTTATCTGCTTACCATGTTATATATTTCAAATTTGCTTGTCTCATTGATTTATAAATGTTTTAAGTGTTGGATGAAATGAATTGTGGTGATTTTGTGCCGTGAGATTTGGTTAGAAAGTTTGGAGTATTTTCTTTTGGGGTTTAGCTCATGGCATTAGTGCCACAAGTGAGGAGAAAGAGGTTTTCGAATAAGCGATACCCAACGAAGAAGGATACGACTACCAAGGTGAGTTCCCGGAACAGGCAAATCTGGATGAAGCATAAATGAAGAATCAAACCTTATTTTTGTTTCCTTTCATTTAGTTTTTGCGCGTTCATTGTAATTTTGTTAATTTCTTGTGAAACTGTAAACACTTATGTATTTTTGGTTATGCAAAACCCCGCTTTCGCAAGGAACTAAACCTGTACAAAGGGATGTGATCCCACTGCAGACCGGCGGCTAAAGAGAAAGACGAGATAATAATATTAAGAGACCAAACAATAACTTCTAAGAAACCACAATCCTTTATGTCAAAAAGGGTATACACGAGTCAATAGGGATTCGGCATCCCAAGGGCATACATTACTTCTAAAACATCAAAACCTTCAGGTCTTATACATGAAGCTCTGCCAAAACTAAAAACTGAACAAAAGAAAAATTAGACCAAAATGATTCCCAACACCAGATCCAAAACTACTCGACGACGCTTGTGGTAGATCAACTCCTAACCGTTCTTGGTATTTGCAACTACCGAGGTTATAGGAGAGGGCATTTAGCATTATCATGAACAGAAAAAAATAGTTACTTAGTTAATTATAGCTGAAAACTCTTACTAAAAATAGTTCATCACATTTTTTACAAAAACATAGAAACTAATGCATTTTCTTAAACATGAAAAAACCACAGATTATTCAGAACCTTCTCAGTACTGCAAACATAAATATGTTCCTGACTTAACCGCCACAATTAAAAAATGAAAATCACTTTCTCAAAACTAGACTCAAACCCCAACAGTGTCTAAGTTGTCGTTAACCTTACGATTGCGACTTTCAACGGTACCTTAATCTTAATTCGCAATGCACGGATAAGAACGTGATAGAATGAAGGCTACTCTCTAGCAAGCACAAGTGGTATGTGCTAAAACCTAGGACGCAGCCCAAAAGCTTTAAAGGCAAAAACTCTCGCTTAATAGGAAATCTCCCCTATAGGGACAAATGAAAAACCCATAGTTGGGTAACTTCCCTCATAACATGATATAAAGGGCCAAAAACTCTTGTAACTTAGCACTTTGGAAACAAGAACACATCATTGACAATTTCTCATATAATATCATCATGCTTGCTCAAAATATCATGGATAGCACACTTGAATTAAAAATATCATGACATTTGAAAACAACATGTTCATGCGATCATCAAAACTGATCATAGTTCAAAACATGTGCTTTAAAGAATTTTCAAGCATCATTTAGATAAACTCAAGTTCAAGATAATAGCTAAGCACTCTCACCTTGTATTATATACGTATGAATCGAGCCTCCCTTGGCAATCTAAGCAGGACCCCTGGATTTTACAACCTCTGTGCCTAACAAGCAAAACATGACTCGGCCGTTAACACGGAATCCTCCGCCATTAGCATGTGAAACTCAAACAATTCTGACTGTTAAATGTTTTCTTGATTTCAGGGACCATGGTTACTTTCTTTTTAGGTTTAAGGGGTACTACACACTTGCCCAACCCTTCACTTGTGTAAGGATTTAATTTAACCATTTATTACTCTCTTTTAATCATTAAATTTTAAAGTACCACAGCATTTTTAAATACTTAGAGTTGGAGTTGGATTATGAGTATTAGTGACGATTTAGATTAAAATATTCTCTACAATTTTCATGTTTAACACCAAAATTAAAACCTAAGGCAACTAGGTGAAGAATTTGATGCAAACAAAAATTGTTCAGCACTTGCACAGAAAATTGGTTAGAAAAGTGTCTCTGTTGGTCTCGGTTTTGGGGCATCAAATCAAGTCAAAGCGAGTCCATTGTTGGATATGTTCTAGCTTAACATGTCCCCTAGAAGTTTTATGAAGAGTGCTAGGGGTAGGTATTTGAAACAAGTTAGAGATATAGGTAATTTTGTAGAATAGGTTCTGTCAGCCACCAAACCTTCAGCAGAACCGGTTTTGGACAGAGAGTTTGAAATGGGTTTGAGGGACTTTCCTGCGGTATCTAGATCTAATTTTTGGACAAAACATAGTTAAATATATTACCTATAATATTCATGTAAACCACGTTTGGAGTAGGTTACTCAAAATAGGGGTGTTTAATTACACAAAAATATGTGGCAAAAGTGTCTTTTAATGGCTGAACCACAACATGGACTTTTAGAGTATTTTTCACCTATCCAAACTCAATAGTTTTGGCTTATTTTTTGTGGGTAACTAGATATACATGTTATCTACAATGTTTATGTTTTGACCAAAGCTCGGAGTGCATTTTAAAGTAGGGTTGTTGGGTCTGCAATGTTGACTGGTTTAAAACCAATACACTTTGGTAGAATTGAAAATCTCGAGTTCTATTTACTCAAATGAGTTCAAACCAATTTTGGATAAAAGATAACACAAAAAACTAGGTCTAAACATAAAGAACATGCTAAGATCATTTTTCTACATTTAGTTATGATGTTCCAAAGATAAGGATAGAAAGCTCAAATTGCTCAAAACTCAAGCCTATCTTGGTTCTAGCATCTCAATGTCACGTGTGTAAGTTTTTTGACCCATCTTCTTTGTATACATGTGTTGAACTTCAATATATCAATGCTCCAGAGCTTATAGAAGTCATGGAACCCATGGTAAAACTCTTATAAACTCACAAACATAACATTTATACCCAACAGACCAAAAAATTCAACAATGACGCCTTTATTTTTGAGTTTTCGGTTCTTGATCTTAGATTTGTGTTTAAAAATAATGAAAGAAATATCTGATATGCATAAAATTAGAAGTGTTTGAGCCTTGATTACTTTGTTTAGAAGTTATTTCTTAGTGATGGAAGGTCTTGAACTTAGCTTTAGCTCCATGGATTCCCAAATTTTATTGGTTCTTCCTCTTCCTCCCTCTTTCTTCTCTTTTCTTCCTCTCTCTCTCTCTCTCTCTCTCTCTCTCTCTCTCTCTATCTCCCAATGCTGAAAATCAAGGGGAAAAAGTGGGAATGAGGTTCTCTTTTTATAGTTTTTAATGGAAGGTGAAGCTTCTCTAAAAAGCTTGGTAAACCATGGGTTAATTAGGCTTAATCTTGGTTAAATGGTGAGATATAACCATATATATCTATCAATCTTGGCCACCAAGTTTGGGCACCAACTCCAAGGTGGCTAGCCACTTGAGTGTATATATATATATATATATATATAAGAAAATATTTTTTTTAATTTAATTATAGGAGAAAATTTGAGTATTTTCGCATAGGTTCGTTTCTTGATCTTTCGAGCTTAACTCTTGTCTTAAATAACTTGGACTTACAACTTTAAATTCTTATCCTTAATATTAGAATTTTAATATATGTTTGTGTAGTTCTTACTCTATCCCAGGTCTCGGGCTCGAAAGGGTTAAACGGTCGGGCTGATTTTTCTTACCAAACTTATGTTCGAGATTTCGTTTCTTTTGAGATGTTCTTTCTTTTCTATTGGTATCTTTGAGTTCGGGTTATTACAATCTACCCTCCTTTAAGAAATTTTATCCTCGAAATTTACATACCTTGCTCGAACAATGTAGATATTTCTCATGATAAGGCTTTAAAGCCACAGTTTAAACTAATAGTTTCTAACACACGACCATATTCAACATTCAAAATGCCGTTATATGCTAACACCCACCCTCAAAAGGAAACAACTCAAAGCCTTTGAAGACCAACCCACACCCTTACTGGGCTTCGCACAATACCTTTGTAGGACTTACACACACACCCTTACCGGGCTTACAGACACCCTCACAGGGCAAAACTCTTTTAGATTAATCATACCCTTTCATGGTGGTATCTTTAAGAACACACGGTCCGCCGCTACAAACTCCACGTCGCGTCTCCGATTATCTGCATAACTCTTCTTCCTGTCTTGCGATTGCGTCAATCTCTCTCGGATCAACTTAATCATGTCAGTGGTAATTTGAACTCTCTTGGGTCCAAGCAACTTCCTCTCTCCGACTTCTTCCTAACAAATTGGGCTTCAACATTTCCTGCCGTACAATGCTTCATAAGGGGCCATCCCTATAGTTGACTGAAAACTATTGTTATATGTTAACTTGATCAACGAAAAATGTTCCTCGCAGCTTCCAGCAAAGTCTAGAACACATGCTCTAAGCATATCTTCTAAGGTCTGAATTATCCTCTCTAATTGACCATCATTTTGCGCATGGAAAGCTGTGCTAAACTTTAGAGTAGTCCCAAATGCTTCTTGTAAGCTTGGCCAAAACCTAGACGTAAAATGTGGGTCTTTGTCTGATATTATAGAAACTGGTAGTCCATGTAGCCTAACGATCTCATCAATATAAAGCCGTGCAAACCGATTCATAGAAAACGTCATCTTTATTGGTAGGTAGTGAGTTAACTTCGTCAACCTATCCGCAATTACTCAAATAGCATCATTCCCCTTGGGTGTTCGAGGGAGTCCGGTTATGAAATCCATGGTAATATGTTCCCACTTCCACTAGGGTACAGGTGACGGTTGTTGTAATCCTACTGGCTTCTGGTGTTTAATCTTAACTTGATGGCACACTAAACATCTTGTCATGAAATTTGCTATGTCATTCTTTATTCCACTCCACCAATATCTTTCCTTTAAATCTCTATACAACTTCGTACTTTCTGAGTGCATGGTGTATGTTGAGTTATGCGCTTCATCTAAGATCTACTTCCTCAACTCCCCATTATTGGGTACATACAATCTGTGACTGAACCACAATACGTCATCTTGAACTTTAAATTAGCTGCTGCTTTTGCCCTTATCTTGCCCACTTGATTATCCGCCAATTGAGCTGCTCGAATTTGATCTAATAAGGTTGGTCTTACGCTCAGAGTTGCTAATAGGCCTCCATTCTTTCCTTTGGCAAGATGGGTTCTAAGCATTCGCATTTTAGAAAAAGTATCAGCTTGTACCGCTCGTAGATGCGGTATTTTTCCCAATGATTTTTGACTTAGGGCATCTGCCACGATGTTAGCCTTCCCCGTATGATAGTGAATCGTGCAGTCATAATTCTTATTTAATTCCATCCATCTCCTTTGCCTCAAGTTCTGCTCTTTTTGAGTGAAAATATACTTCAAGCTCTAATGATCCGTAAAGATCTTACAAGTGACGCCGTACAAATACTGTCTCCATATCTTGAGCGCAAAGACGATTGCGGATAACTTTAGATCGTGGGTAGGATAATTCTTCTCATGAGGTTTTAATCGTCTGGACGCATAGGCTATAACCTTCCCATGCTGCATCAAAAAGTAACCCAAGCCTTGGTGTAACGCATCGCTATAAATAACAAAACCCTCGTTGCCTAACGGAAGGGTAAGCACAGGTGCTAACACCAGTTTGGACTTCAACTCTTGAAAATTTCGTTCACATCCGTCGGACCATTCAAACTTGACATTCTTCTGAGTCAACCAAGTCAAGGGTTTTGCAATCTAGGAAAAGTCCTGAATAAAACACCGGTAATAACCAGCTAACCCCAAAAAGTTTCGTATCTCTGTCATGCTAGTTGGCCTTTTCCAATTAACTACTGCTTCCACTTTTGTTAGGTTCACTTGAATTCCTTCTCCGAATATAACATGACCCAAAAATACCACCCAATCCAACCAAAACTCACACTTACCAAATTTTACATACAACTTGTGTTTCCTCAGGGTTTGTAAAGAAATCTTCAAATGTTTCCTATGTTCCTCCTCACTCTGAGAATATACATGAATGTCGTCTATGAACACAATCATAAATTGGTCTAGAAAACTTCTAAACACTCGATTCATCAGATTTATAAACACCGCAGGCGCATTCATTAACCCGAAAGGCATCACCACAAATTCGTAATACCCAGAACGAGTCCTGAAGGCTGTCTTGGGTATATCTAACTCCCACATTCTCAATTTGTGGTATCCTGACCCGAAGTCAATCTTTGAGAACACTTTGACTCCAAAACACAACTTATATTGAGTACGACTCCCACAAGCGATCATACATCTCTAAACTAGCCCACCATCGAAACTGATTTCAAACATTCTCCACGTCTGTCTAGAAACAATGTTACTCCCCCTTTTTGAACTACCGAAAACTAGCACATTACCACATTTAAATGTACACTGAAGACTATGTTTCGATTGATTAACAACTATGAACACGAAATCACATCACTACTTTGTGTTGTACCACTCTAGCCTTACGACCATCAAGACTAATGCCGCCACTTGAACCTAATGAGTCACATGGGCTCAATATACCACATAGACTAAATGCTCCACAGGTATATGCTTACCTACACAAACCCAATCACAACGCTCGTCATAACACAATATATATATATTCGCATCTTTCCTTCACATATGTACCACTTACCCAACAATTCTTTAACCGAACAGTACTAACTTCTGATTCTAAAATCTCTTACCATCATCACTCAATCCCTTCACTCATTCTTTACCACACAACCGAACCAAAAACCACTTTCGCACTTTTACTATTTCATCTTACCTGTATTTTACTAAGGCACTTGATTCATTCAAGGCCAATTACAAAAATCATATTCATTAATTCATATAGTCTCACTTACACTTCCATTATTCTCATCCAAACACTTATTCCTCTCACATACTCACACTAAGTTGCTATGCAACTCCACCAAAAACAACATAATTATATCACCCCTCAACTTCTCATACATAGAGTCCACACATTCCCATGAAAAAATTTCTTCTCTATACAAGCAACATTTACGCATGAATCTAAATAAGCTTACCCTAACGAGTCACATCGCAAAAGGTTTTCGAAAGTAACTTCCTAGCGACTCACACCGATACCACAATAGAAACTGAATACCAACATCATAAGAGTTACACAGTCTAGACGTCAAAAGAATATAAATCGATACTTAAGAACCTACCACATGAACAACTCAGTCTGTCTAAAATGCGCACTCCACCCCTCAACTAATTTTACGCGTCAGCGGGATGAATTGTTTTCACAAACTCCTTGGTACCCAATTCCTTGAATTGTTTTAACTAAAGAATTACCGATCCTTCTGGCCCGCATTGCAATTTATCTTGCGCTATGTTCACCCATCTTGCATAGTTATTCATCTCGAGAATCGCCATCCTTGTTATCTACATGTTATCTACAACGTTTATGTTTTGACCAAAGCTCGGAGCTCATCTTAAACTAGGATTTTTGGGTCTGTAATGTTGACTAGTCTAAAATCGACACACTGTGATAGAATTGTAATATCTCGAGTTCTACTCACTCAAATGAGTTCAAACTAATTTTAGATGAAAGATAACACAAAAACATAGGTCTGGACATAAAGAACATGCTAAGATCATTTTTCTACATTTAGTTATGATGTTCCAAAGATCAAGGCAGAAATCTCAAATTGCTCAAAACTCAGGCCTATCTTGGTTCTAGCCTCTTAGTATCATGTGTGTAAGTTTTTTGACCCATCTTCTTTGTATACATGTGTTGAACTTCAATATATCAATATTCCAAAGCTTATAGAAGTCATGAAACCCATGGTAAAACTCATACCAACTCACAAACACAACATTCATACTCAACAGACCCAAAAATCCAATCATGATGCCTTTATTTTTGAGTTTTCGGTTCTTAATCTTAGATTTATGTTTGAAAATAATGAAAGAGGTATATGATATGTATAAAATCAAAAGTGTTTGAGTCTTGATTACCTTGTTTAGAAGTTGTTTCTTGGAGATGGAAGGCCGTGGACTTAGCTTTAGTTCCATGGATTCCCAAATTTTCTTGGTTCTTCCTCCTCCTCCCTCATCCTTCTCTTTTAATGAAAGGTGAAGCTTCTCCAAGAAGCTTGGTAAACCATGGGTTAATTAGACTTAATCTTGGTTAAATGGTGAGATATAACCATGTATATCTATCAATCTTGGCCACCAAGTTTGGGCACCAACTTCAAGGTGGCTAGCCAGTTGAGTGTATATATATATATATATCAAAATAATTTTCTTTATGTAATTATAAGAGAAGATTCGGGTATTTTCACATAGGTTCGTTTCTTGACCTTTCGAACTTAACTCTTATCTTAAACTAGTTGGACTAATAATTTTGAATTTTTATCCTTAATATTAAGGTTTTAATATATGTTTTTGTAGTTCTCACTCTATCCCGGGTCTCAAGCTCTAAAAGGTTAAACGGCCGGGCCAGTTCTTCTTACCAAATTTATGTTTGAGATTTCGTTTCTTTTGAGATGTTCTTTCTTTTCTATTCGTATCTTAGTTCGGGTTATTACAGGTTAGCACTGAACTTTTAATGATGTATTATGATATGGCATATCTATGAATGAAATGCTAGAATATCCCTTTATATATACTTATGTATGTTTCGACGTGCGCAAAAACTAGGGCGTCACATGTGTTATCACTCATGATTTATTAGATTGTACAAGGATGATCAAGTCCCAAGGATTATCCGAAAAGCAACTTGGAATGCATTGAAAAACAAACATTCAAGGCCAAACAATAAAGCTACGGCAAAAAGCTAAACGCAGCAAGCAAATCGGTGAGGAGCAGCGCGCTTGGACGCGGTCTACGTGGCGGTGAGGTTTGGTGATGATGCGCAGCAGCGACGTTTTAGGGTTGTATACTTAAACACATGGTTTTGGTTTTAGTATTTTATTTCATTTATAAAATTATTTTTTTCATTTTATGAGAATATTTATGAGTAATGTATACGTTTCATTATTTATTTAATGTCGTGCGTAGATGTCTTTTATTCCACATAGTATTTAATCTAGTGTGTAGAGTTTGGCTTACACACAGAAGACCAGATTAAAAGTTCTTATAGAATATAAGTTTTTGGTTCACAGTCTTAAATGGAATTTGACAAACCATCGGTACAACTATAGCACAATATTTTTGTAGACCTGTTTTGATTCCGGGGAATGATAATTATTTTGACGATTGTTTCAACTCATTGTGCTAGTACACTTTGTGTGTATTGAACAGGACCAAGTTAGAGTAATTAATTTTGTACTAGCTATATAAATTAATTCACATCCCATGTTATTATGATTGCTTATACTCTTAATCCCGAAATAATTATTATTTACATATTTTTAATATTCGTTGTTTTGATTCAGTAAAAGGTGCGATCTTTTATGGGTCTATAATTTCGCTGAGTTGTATAACGATATTAATTATATGGTGGATATTAATTATTGACGAAATTTACGTTTTGAAAAATCAAAATTGATGATACCCTCTTAAGAAAACTTTCAAATTTTGACCGAAACAAATCCTGTAGGTGGATGTTATAATCCGGCAGTCAAATAAACTAAGTGGAATACCTTAAAGAATTTTTAAAGAAGTTGATTAAATATAAATTTCAGTAATTTAATTTAATCAACGGATATCTGTTATCTTAACGTGGGAAGAAAAAATAAGTGTTTAGTAATATGAGCTCGAATACTACAGTTTTGAGAATATGGCAAGGAGTGCAATTATAATTCTTTAGTAGAATAAATTATAATTTTTATTTTTATAAAATTAATTTTGGATTGAGGTAGGATTTCATAATTACATTAGAAACCCATGCCTTATTAATTCCACAGGTCTCTACTGTAGCCTATTTATATGTAGTTATAAAACATAATCGCCAGTTAATCAATATCAGTTCTTGGATTTCCATGCCTTATGAATCCAAAGAATAGGTGATAGGATAGGTTTTAAAGATCACAATAGATTAAAGCTCACTCTTTATTCATGTTTTAGCAATCGGGAATAAAGCAGAAGGCTTGTGTTGGAGAATTGACTAGAAGTCAAAAACCGCAGCAAATTGTTGGCTAAAAATTGTTGCAGTAACTGAAATCAGTCTAACTAGATTTCGAAAGGTATAATCCTAAAACTAACTTTGGCGGTATTATTGGATTTTATTTTGATTATTTGATATCAAAAGTTTTAATCTGGAGCCAATTTCGGCATTTTCTCATTTAGATATTTTTTTGACCAAAATCATAAACACAATCTTAGGATCTTAGCAGTTTGTCCCCAACAATTTGTATCGGGGCGTCTTTGATTATGTATGATTGAATCATGAGTTCAGGTAGATTTAGATTGAGTTATCTTTGTTTTGCAAGCAATTTAATCCCAATTTTTAATGGTTAATATAGTTGCATGTTTGATTGCATAAAGTTTATTGATTATTAAATAATTTTTTTAATCACGAGAGTTTATCGTGGTAGATTGATTGTGAACTTCTCAGAGGCATAGGATCAATGTAAAAATATTTATTTTTCAATTTCTAGTTCTTGTATTTTGATTTCTATGTAATCAAAAGTCAACAAAATGAAGAACATTGAAGAACAAGTTATAGAATGCATAAAGCCGCACCAAGCAATTAAAGTCAACCATTAAGCAAAGCTTGAAAGCATGAAGGGATTATCAAGGCTTGGAATTCAATGGTCTTGGCATCATATTCATAATCCATGTGTGAATCACCATGAATCATGGAATGTACTTTGAGAAACAAAAAGTCAAGGCCAAGCTTCTAGCATCAGGTGGATCATGAAGAATCAAATACTCATGAAATGTTCACATGCTTGGGGTGTTAATCATGCCACGTGTTGATTGAATTTTCATGCATTGGGAATCAATTATTAAGGTCAACCAGTGAAACCGAGAGAATTTGATCCTGAAGAAACGATGATGTAGCCTACGGTCCAGAATAAACCAACGGCAGCAAAGCATCCCAAGGTTAGTGAATTGTATAGTAATGAAACGTGTGTTGTGAGGCTCAGTACCTTTTTATTTTTGTAGTAAATATTCAATGTGTTATGTATCAATTTTGGTTGTTATAGAATAGGTTTTCTATGTGGTGTATCCATATTGTGGCTTAGAAATGCATGATATGATTAATCCCGGAACCGTGGGGCATTATGGTGTTACAGTTAAAATCTTTTCTGAGCAGGACCGCTCAAGCAATCTTTAGACTGCTCAATATGTCTGTTGCGGAAAGATAAGTTTAAGGTAGCTAGTGGCGTTGGCATTTGGGCCAAAGCTTCCTCAACAAGCTTCTCTCTTCCTCTCTTGAAAGAAACCTAAAACCCTAGACTTCTCTCTAGCTTTTGTCTTGCTTCAGGTGTGTTTTGTGGCATTGCGAGAGTGGAATGATGTTGTATTTGCCAAGGCCTTTGCCTTTATCCAAGTGAAATCTTGTTTCGGCGACGTTAGTTTTTTGCCGGTGGTTAAAACTTTAAGTTTTTAACTCTATACGGTAGGATTCTTGACTCTCTTGCATTAAAAAGGGCGTTATATGTGATTATACGTATTTTTACAATTTTTAAATGCTATAAATGTTGAATTTTGTGATTAAACCTTGCTTGGTTGGATAAAATGCATGTTTAGCATTTGTGAGATTTATTACAAAGTTGGTGGATGTACGTGTATATGATTTTTAAATATATGAGTTTTGAAAATCAAAAGGAATTATGTGAATGTTGTAAAAACATGATTTTTGGTGTTTGGAGCTAATCATTGGGGTTGAACATGGGTTTTAAATGATTTGGTTGAATTGAGGATAGCTTTGTGTAAAAACGTTGGTTTACCTCCACAATTTTTGGATGGTTTCGCTGTGTGCCTTTAATCAATTTAATGGTCATGCTATGTGCCTCTAATGATTTTGTGAATGTACCATAACAATGTGGTGGATATGGGCTTCAATTTCTCCTCGGTAAAAGTCCATAAATTTGCACAAATAGGTGCTTCGCACCTTCGGGTTAATCTTCGTAAATGAAGTGGTTACCCCAATGGGAGGCGTTAATTGTTGTAGCAAAGTATAGAACTTGTCATTACTTAGCGGGCCATTAAATGCCTAGGACCTAGGTCAATAGATGGGAGTCTATAGTTGCTATCATTGTTCCTGGTATGACGATATTAGTATGTATAAATCATTTTGGTTATGGAAACCTTTTTTGTTTGAAAACCTTGTTGGAAAACTAAAATGACTTAAGTATTTTTTTTCAAATTGTGAGACGTTGTTGGGTTATATGAATGATTATGGTTTTGAGGAAAAAAGTTATTTTAAAACTTGCGTGGTTGAGTTGTTCATATAACTGGTGATTGCATGTTACGCTTTTAATTCATGCTAACCTATTTCTATTGGGCTTCGACTTACATTATCAGACTCAAACAATTTTAGGCGATCAAGATCAATTGACTTGATGTTATGGATTTCGGTTGGTGGTGGTTGATTAGAAGACTTGTAGTTTTCATCTTTTCGTTATTTTGGATCATATAATCGCTATACTATGTTTTGTACATGAAAGAATATGTTTTGTAAGCCTTAAGGCCATGGTACCATTGCATGCATATTGTATGAGAACGAGAGGAACCTTAGATTGGTTGTATTAGTTTCAAAGTCGTATGAAACGGGTTTTGATCGGTTGATTTCAATGTTGTAACAAATAATTTTTGGTTGATTTTACGTTTGATATCAACTTTTGTACCTCGAGGAAGGTTACTAATCAAGTTTTAGTCATCGTTTAGATTGTTTTGTTATGCTTTGAACATTTTTAAAAAAGCTAAAAAATGAGTTAAGTGTTGGGTTTCAAAGGTTGGTTTTTGAGATGTGGTCCAGAGCCAGACTGCTCGATGAACCGCTCGAGCGTTCAAAACCTTCTCTCGGTTGTTTTACAGGCTGGTGGAAGAATCAAGAATAGGCGCTTGGGACCTTGATCATATTCTTTTGGGTTTTCCTTTTATCAAAAATAAATCATCGGAAGTGCATTTTTTAACGATTTTGAATTCTATTTTGGTTTATGTTCTTAGACCCGTTAGGGGAGGGTGATGTTGGTGGGTCTTGGCATCGTAAATGATTTTTCTTGGGTGGTCCACGTGACCCAGGTTTTGGGACGTGACTCGGGTTTTGGGTTGTTCACGTGAACCAGGTTTTGGGTGGTTCAGATCTCTAGGTTTGAATACCTAGGAGCCGTGGAAAGAGGTTGCATCACCCTATGAGGATGGTTGTGTGTGCTCAATTTGCATGTGTTGAAAATGTTTTGATAACATGAAAATGATAATCTGTTATAGCATGAGAATGTTGAGTTATATATGAGTATGGAGGTTGGACCTTAGGATTGATTTGTCTTACCTATGGGTGTTTGGATTAACCAACTTGGAAACTAAGTTGAAAATGCATTTAGCCGACGTACTTTCTAGCGAGGAATCTGAGTGGGACACTCAAAATGACTTATCAGTCTTGTTGGAGCTCCTCGGTACATGCAATTTATTTACATGATCTTGAATGGCTAAGTGTTCGCATGATTATGTGACATGTGTTAGTAATAACTTGATGAATCGAATCTTATGTTGTTATGTTCTATGTTTCTTTTATATAGAAGCTATATTTTCGTAGGGAGGACGAGGGCGTGGTCGGGGTTGTGGTCGTGGTTTAGGCCAAGGGGATGTGCTAATCCCTAATGTCGGGGATGTTAATGTTCCTCAAGGACCAATAGATGTGGTAGATATGCTACGTGAGATGGTGGGTTCCATTTGCCAGCTAGCTGAGGCCGCTAAGGGAGGGGCGAGAGTACCCAAGCCAAGGGTGACTATTGCGATGCATGAGTTCCAACGTCTTGACCCTCCTACCTTTGTCAGGGATCCCGTGTGACACCTCGTTCTCCGGGCATGTCTGGACATATGTAACTATAAATAAATGACATATTTTAACTGAACATTCATAGATATATAAGATAGTTACTACATCATTAGCGGTTAAAAATTTATTCAAAATACTTAATAATTACAGTCATCTAGAAAATTTCAACAAAAGTTACAATATGCCCATGGAAAACTGAACAAAAGCTCCAAAAAGTAAATATCCTACGTCTTCAAGTTGCGTTGTTAGGATCACCCGGTTCCTGCCACTCTCCCCCTTCTTCGAGATCTTCTTTCTCAACGACAACGCCTTCCTCAAAAGGTCTTTCTTCTTCACCTGTGGCACGGCTGTCATGAGTTAGGGTCTAGAAGTAAATTTCCTAAACCGTTCAACAAACTCACAACAAAATATCCTACAATACATATCTTATAATACCAAATGCAAATTTAAGGACAAGAGATAGAAAACTTATAGTTTTCAATAGGGCAAGCACATATAAGAACAATGGTGCGAGTGCATGATGCAGATGAATATAATGCAGCAGCCCAACCCAAAGTACTTCCAGAACAGTATCATGAATTCCACGTCGGGAATTACGGAGTAGACTTGATGGTACATTGATCACTTAACCTATCCTAGCCTCGTTGCAAAAGGTTAACGCTCGCCTTGGTTACATGCCTCAGCTGTTTTACTCAATGGCAACGACGTGAGGGCGGGCCACCCAATTATCAGCCACCCTTATACGGGCCAACCATCCCACATTAAGTACTAAGATGATCATTAAGCGTCAACCTGTCTAATTAAAGCTAGTGACGAACCCATGGTGCCTAAATCTCCTTTCATAATAAAAACCTCCAATTCAATTTCAAATATGACAACCAGGGATGTCCTAGATCCATAATCACTGAATAAATGATTTCTATGTCACTCAACCCAATTGAAGGATATGAAAGGAACTCCGATAACCCAATATGACATGTAGAGATGTTCATGATGTGCAATATGCTTTTCGTGTGCAATTAATCATAGCATGATACTTAAATATAATTTGGCGCATGGTACAACTCGCTAAAGCATCAGTACAAGCATGCGAAGCATAATCACAATTTATATAACATATAATCGAACCATCGGCATGAGTTCATTTCATCACAAGCATCATTTTCATATACTAATTACTTAAAAAGTTCATATAAGGTTCACACACTCGAATTCCATAAGTAACACGTCATTCGAACACTTAGCCAATTTTAAGTAAAAGTTTAATTGCTAGTTTTAAAGTTGCGACAGTATTTTAAAGTACTTAGACATAGGTTTAAATTCTGGAATTTTAACACCAATTAGATAAAACTATTCTCTACCACTTTCATGTTTATCACTAAGGTTATATCCTAGAAAAAAATGGTCATTTAATTTATTTAAGTAAAAATCATTCAGCATTTTACAGAGGAAATCACTAAATTTTGGCCTCTGTTAGCCACAGTTTTGGGGGCATCAATTTAAGAGATATGGTTTTAAATTTTGGTGGGGTTTTCGTTCAAGCTGTCCCCTACAAGTTTCATGTTTTGTGCTAGGGCAAGTTGTTTAGAAAAGGTTTGAGATGTTGGTCAATTTATAAAAAGTGTTCGTTCAGCCTAAAAGGGGTCTGCAGAATGTGTTTTTAACAAAAAAAGCTCAAAACTTTTGGAGTATCATCTGAGGGTATTTTGGGCTGGTTGTTGCTCAGTAATTAGTTTAATATGTTAGCTACATTTTTCATGTTTACCACTTTTGTATTTGCCTTCTAAAAAGTTAGGGTTTGGATCTCACAAAAATGTGTGACAGAGAAGTCTATCAGTTACTAAAACACAATAGTGAGTTTGGGACAGGTTTTGACATATCAAGACTTTGTATTTTTGGCTCATTTTTGGTGGACAATAGGATAAATGTGTTATATACAAGTTTTGTGTTTTGATTTAAGCTCGGTTCTCATTTTATCTTAGAAGTTTTAAGTCTGCAACTCAGACTGGTCAGGATCTGACACTCTTTGAAAAAAATGACATATCTGGAGTTCTACTCAAAAAAATCACTTCAAACTAATTTTGTATAAAAGAGAACTCAAAAAGATAAATTTGGACACAAAGTAGCTTTCTGAGCACATTCTCCTAGGTGGCTGGCCATGCAAGGGAAATTTGGTCATTTTTGTTATTATTTTGTATTTTATTAATTAATTATTTATAAATCTTATTTTGGGTGTCTATGAGTTAAATTTTGGATTTTTAGGACTTTTTGCTGTACTAGGAGAAAAATAGTCATTTTACCATAATTATATGAATTTTTGATTTTTAATTTTTAATTTTATATTATTTATTTAATTTAAGCTGTTCCAAGATTTTTCTGAGTGCTAGGGTTTTGCCTTTGAGTATTTGGTCTCTTTTAGGGTTTTCGGTTCAAATTTAGGGTTTCTGGTCACTTTAGGGTTTCTCTTGTTCATGTAGCGACCTAGGTTCTCATTGTCTATCCGTTGCGAATGCTAGGGTTTGAGCCGGGTTGTTACAATCTACCTCCCCAAAACAAATTTTTCCCTCGAAATTTTATATCATATCTCAGTCTATGAACAATTGAGGATGATTTGCCATCATAGCTTCTTCCAGCTCCCAAGTAGATTCTTCAATCCCATTGTGTTTCCAAAGAACTCGAACGAGCAGAATGGTTTTGCCTATAGGAATCTTGTCTCGTCGATCGATAATCCTCACCGGTTGTTCTTCAAAAGCGATATCTTCATCAACATGTAGTTCCTTCCAATCCAAAATGTGGGCAGGGTTAGGTTCATACTTCCTCAATATCGACACATGAAAAATGTTATGAATGTTGGCGAGTTGAGGTGGTAAAGGCAAACGATATGCCACTTTCCCAACCTTAGCTAGAATCTCGAACGGTCAAATATATCTTGAAATTAGCTTCCCTTTTTAGCCGAAGCATATCACCCCCCTTCGTGGTTGAATCTTCAGGAATACATGATCTCCTACTTCAAATCGTAGCGGCCTTTGTCGTTGATCTGCATAGCTCTTCTGTTGGCTTTGTGCGGTAGCAATTCGTTGTTGAATGAGTCGGATCTTTTTGGTAGTCTCTTGCACTAAGTCCGGTCAAAGGAGTGCGTTTTCTCCTACTTCAGTCCAACAAATCGGTGAACGGCACGGTCTTCCATAGAGGGCCTTATATGGAGGCATGCCAATGCTGGATTGATAGCTGTTGTTGTAAGCAAACTCGACCAACGGCAAGTGTTTCTACCAATGTCCCTTGAAGTCCATAACGCAGGCTCGAAGCATGTCTTCCAATGCCTGAATTGTATGTTTAGATTGCCCATTAGTCAACGGGTGAAAAGCGGTGCTGAAGCAAAGCTCTGTCCGTAAGGCAATTTGCAAACTCTGCCAGAATCGTGAGGTGAAACGTGGATCTCGATCTTAAACGATGGACAGTAGAATTCCATGAAGGCGTACGATTTCTCGAATGTATTTCTGGCTTAGGGTCTCCAGTTTCTCGGAAGTCCCAACTGGTAGGAAGTGTGCTGATTTGGTGAGGTGATCTACGATTACCCAGATAGAGTCATGTTCTACTGGTGATCACGGTAGTACGGAGACAAAATCCATGGTGACGTGGTCCCATTTCCACTGAGGTATCTCTAAGGGTTGGAGGGTTCCACCTGGTCTTTGGTGCTCGACTTTCACTTGTTGAGAGGTAAGGCATTTGGCCACAAAATTTGCTACATCCTTCTTCATGCCATTCCACCAATAATGCCTCTCCAGATCGTTATATATCTTTGTCTCTCTGAGGTGGACAACAAAAAGTGACTGGTGATGCTCTTTTGAGATGTCTCTTCTCAGATTCTCAACATCCGGTATGAAAAGTTGTCTCGGTTGGTCAACTGCCCATGCTTGTTGACTACCCATTCTGGCTTTGATTCCTTCGCAATCAGATGCCTTCGAATAAACTCAGATTCCTGGTCGTACTTTTGGGCTTCCACGACTTGCTGACGGAGATTCGTTGTCGCCACCATTAGACAAAAACAGCTTTCATCCTCCGATTCTAATGGTTGGAGTCAAAATTCGTTAAGCATTCCCATCATGTTCCATTCTCTTGAGGCCATATTAGCCATCGTACTCCTCGTTTTCCGACTAAGGGCGTCGGCCTCCGCGTTAGCCTTACCTGGGTGATAGGCTAATGTAAACTGATAGTTCTCTAAATACTCCATCCAATGGCGTTGTCTCATATTAAGATCCTTTTGGGTGAACAGGCATTTCAAACTTTTTTGATCGGTAAAAAGCTCGAATCATTCTCCATAGAGATAATGCCCCTATAACTTTAGCACGAACACCACTACTGCAAGCTCCAGGTCATGAATAGGGTAATTCTGTTTATGAGGTTTCAATTGTCTTGACCCGTACGCTACTACCTTACCATTCTGCATTAGTACACATCCTAGGCCATCCTTTGATGGATCACAATATACCGTATACCCAACCTCTCGTTCGGGTATGATCAGGATCGGGGTACTAGTCAATCTCTTCTTGAGCTCTTGAAATGCTGTTTCACACTTATCACTCCACTCAAACTTCACCCCTTTCTGTGTTAACCTAGTTATTGGGCATGCCAATTTCGAGAAGTCTTAGATAAATCTCTACTAATATCCTGCTAGTCCAAGGAAACTACGAACTTCGAAAACATTTCGAGGTGGCTTCCACTCCAAAATAGCTTCTACCTTGGCGGGGTCCACAGCTATTCCCTCCTTAGACACTACGTGTCTCAAAAATTTCACTTCACGTAACCAGAACTCACACTTGCTTGCCTTAGTAAAGAGTTGTGAGTCTCTTAACTTCTGCAACACAACTCTCAGATGCTGTTCATGTTCTTCCCTAGATCAGGAATATACAAGGATGTCATCTATGAAGACTACTACAAACTGGTCGAGGTAGGGCTGAAAGAGTTTATTCATCAAACTCATGAAAACTCTTGGGGCATTGGTTAAACCAAAGGGCATAACTACGAACTCGTAGTGTTCGTATCGGGTTTTGAAGGCTATTTTTGATATATCCTTCTCCTTGACTAGAAGCTGGTGATATCCGGAGCAAATGTCGATCTTTGAGAAACAAGCTGATCCTCGCAACTGGTCGAAGAGATCATCGATACGAGACAGGGGGTATCGATTCTTGATTGTTACTTTGTTCGGCAAACGATAGACAATGTAGAGATGTAAGGTTCTATCCTTCTTCTTGGTGAACAATGCTGGTGCTCCCCATAGTGACGTACTAGGGTGAATAAAACCCTTGCTGAGCCATTCCTGGAGCTGGTTCTTTAACTCTTTCAGTTCGGCGGGTGCCATGCTGTGGGCTGCGATCGAAATCGATGCGATTCCAGGTTGAAGTTCTATTGTGAACTCAATCTCACGACACGGTGGTAGTCCATGTAGTTCTTCCGGGAATACGTCTTTGTATTTACACACTACTCGAGGTAACTTGGGAGTTGGCGAGATGTTCGTACTAGTAAGTAGGCACATCAATCTCCCTATAAAGTCATTCAATTTACGGTCCTTCACATTACTCAGGGTCAGAATCTCGCGTCGCTCTCCTTGAATTCGCACAGTAGTGCCGTCTTCGGCTTGCACCCATATCTTCCTTTGTCGACAGTCGATGATAGCACATGTCCCGATAACTAGTCCATTCCAAGGATTACATCATAGCCATTGAAATCCATGACTCGTAGGTCACAAGTCATAGAGGTATTGGTTATTCGTAACATGCAGGCTTTACAGACAGAGTTTACTCGGGTCTGATTTCCTAAGGGTGTGATGACACTTAGGATTTGTTCTAATGCCTCGGGTTTTAAGAGTAGGGACTTCATACAGTCTAGAGATATGAAAGAATGGGATGCTCTGAAATCAAACAATACTTTCACTAATGTATTGAATAATACGAACATATCTTGTATGACTTGGGTGTTTTCCAATTCCTCTTCCTGCAGCGCAAAGATGCGGCCTCCCATTAGTCGATTCCCATTGTTATTTTTGGGGTTTCCAACATTCCGTCCATTGCCCAAGTTTTCTTGCGATCTCAGATTCTTGTTGAGCGAGCGATCTCGAATTCTTGTTGATAATTATAGAACTTCTTATAAAGATTTTGACATCAAAGATCTACATTTCATTTCAACTCATAGTCAATACAAGTTTATCAAAGTTCACACAGCACACAAAATCTTCAAATCAAAAGGAAAAGGTACAAGGCTAACGCGCTAACATCTAAACAAATAAATGTGGATAAAAGTGGCGGCCAACCGATTCATGTTCCCAGGTTGCCTCAGTCATGTTGTAGCAGCGCCACTGCACCGCAACGTGCCAGACATTATTCGGCCCCATCTGTACTCTGTTGGTTATGGCGATCGGAGTCTCTCGGTACATCTCGGGGTCATCAAAGTTGATGGCCGGATCATGCGAATTTATGATTCCTCTCCCATCTGTCAGCCTCTGATACTGCATCCATCGTATGGTCAACATATCTCCCAGTCACGTCTTAAATCTAGGAGGAAAGTCTAAGCGATAGAGTCTTCTGCTGCGTTTTTTGATCACACGTACTAGTTCAAGGTAGCGCGGAAAAGCCTCCAGTTTTCTCCACATGCACATGTGCTCCAGAAAGATCCTAGCATACACGCGATCCCCCACATAGAAGCCTTAGCACTTGGGATGACTATAGTATATGGCGGTATCCATTGCTTCGTCTTCATCAGACTCGGGTAGAGACGCCTTTAGTTGATCGTATGGGAAGTTAACCGCTACTTCTTCTCATTCTTATTCTTTTTCTTCGTCATCGTCATCGTCATCGTCATCCTCATCGTAATCAGTATCAAAATCTTCCTCGTTCGGTTCTTCGTCTATCTCCATCTCATCACCTTCATCATCTGGGTTGGCCTGCCATTCCTCCAGAAAAACCCACGCTAAAGGGACGGCGTCGATCGGTTCTTGCTCCTCTACGGGTATCTCCTTTGGGTCCTCTTTTGGATCTTCTTCGGGGTCTGAGTCTTCAGGTTTTGGTGTGGCCCACGGTTCCCCAGTTGGTTTTGTGTCGGACACCATCCTAAGAAAGAAAGCATAGAGAAAACTCTAAGGTAAAGATTTTAAGTTATTGAAATTATTGGTGATAAATTAATAGTACAAACATTCTACAGAGTTTCTACGCAACAGAACTCGTGATCTCCTATTTCCCAAGGCCTGAAAGTTCACTTAACGTAGGCTCTGATACCAACTGTAATGCCCCGTTCTCCGGGTATGTCTGGACATATGTAATTATAAATAAAGAACATATTCTAGGCGAACATTCATAGATACATAAGATAGTTACTACATCATTAGAGGTTCAGAATTTGTTCAAAATACTTAATAATTACAGTCATCCAGAAAATTTTAACAAAAGTTACAATATGCCCATGGAAAACTAAACAAAAGATCCAAAAAGTAAATATCCTACGTCTTCAAGCTGCGTTGTTAGGATCACCCGATTTCTGCCACTCTCGTCCTTCTTCAAGATCTTCTTCCTCAGCGAACATGCCTTCCTCAAAAGGTCCTTCTTCTTCACTTATGGCACGAATGCCATAAGCCGGAGTTCATAAGCAAATTCCCTAAACCGTCTAACAAACTCACAATAAAATATCCTATAATACATATCGTATAATACCCAATGAAAATTTAAGAAAAAGAGATAGATAACTTTTCATTTTCAACAGGGCAAGCACATATAAGAATAGTGGTGTGAGTGCGTGATGCAGATAAATGCAATGCAGTAACCCAACCCAAAGTACTTTCAGAACAGTATCATGAATTCCACGCCAAAAATTACGGAGTAGACTTGATGGTACATTGATCACTTAACCTACCTTAGCCTCGTTGCGAAAGCTAAACGCCTGTCTTGGCTACATGTGTTAGTCATTTTACTCAATGGCAATGGCGTAGGGGCAGGCCACCCAATTATCAGCCACCCTTATACGGGCCAACCGTCCCATATTAAGTACTAGAATGCTCGTTAAGCGTCAACCGAAAGTCTAATTAAAACTAGTGATGAATCCATGGGGCTTAAATCCCCTTTTATAATAAAGACCTCCAATTCAATTTCAAATATGGCGACCAGGGATGTCCTACATCCACAACCACTGAATAAATGATTTTCATGTCACTCAACCCAATTGAAGGATACGAAAGGAACTCTGATAACCCAAGATGACATGTAGGAATGTTCATGATGTGCAATATGCTTATCGTGTGCAATTAATCATAGCATGATATTTAAATATGATATGGCACATGGTACAACTCGCTAAAATATCAGTACAAGCATGCGAAGCATAATCACAATTTATATAACATAGAATCAAACATTCGGCATGAGTTTATTTCATGACAAACATTACTTTTATATATTAATTACTCAAAAAGTTCATATAAGGTTCGGACACTCAAATTCCATAAGTAACACGTCATTCGAACATTTAGCCAATTTTAGGTAAAAGTTTAATTGTTAGTTTTAAAATTGCGACAGTGTTTTTAAGTACTTATACATAGATTTAAATTCTAAAATTTTAACACCAATTAGATAAAATTATTCTCTGACACTTTCATGTTTATCACTAAGGTTAGATCCTAGGGAAAAAATGTTATTTAATTTATTTAAATAAAAATCATTCAGCATTTTATAGAGAAAATCATTGAATTTGGGCATCTACTGGCCTCCGTTTTGGGCCATCAATTAAAGGGTTATGGCTCTGAATTTTGGTGGGATTTTAGTTCAAGGTGTCCCCTACAACTTTCATGTTTTGTGCTAGGGCATGTGGTTTGGAAATAATTTGATATTTTGACCAATTTATAAAAAAGGTTCAGTCAGGCTAAAAGGGGTCTGCAGAATGTGTTTTTAACAAAGAAATCTCAAAACCTTTGGGGTATCATCCGAGGGTATTTTAGGCTGATTAGTATTCAGTAATTATTTTATTATGTTAGTTACATTTTTCATATTTACCACTTTTGTATTTGGCTTCTAAAAAGTTGGGTTCGGGGTCTCACAAAAATGTGTGACAGAGAGGTCTGTCAGTCACTAAAACACAATAGTGGATTTGGGATAGGTTTTGACATATCCAGATTTTGTATTTTTGGTTCATTTTTGGTGGAAAGCAGGATAAGTGTGTTATCGACAAGTTTTGTGTTTCGACCTAAGCTCGATTCTCATTTTAACTTCGGGGTTTTAAGTCTGCAACTCAGAGTGGTCAGAATCTGACACTCTTTGAAAAAAAATGACATATCTGGAGTTCTACTCAACGAAATCACTTCAAACCAATTTTGTATGAAATAAAACTCAAAAAGAAAAATATGGAAAGAAAAATCACTTTAAGACCATTTGTCTACAATTAGTTATGATATTTTAAAGTTGATGGCAGAATCTTGTTAAGTCCAAAATATCAGGTAACATAGGGTTTTAATATCTTAGCTCATGCAGTGTCCATTTTCATTGTGTTTTCTTTGCATGCATGTTATAAACTCATATAAAACAAAACTCCAGAACATGTTTAAGCCATAAAACTTAAAGATACACACATGCAAACACATACAAAGCACAACCTTACCATAGCAGTCCACTATTTGCATCTACAACGCATTTTTTGAGTTATTCTTCATTTCTTTTTCTTGGGGTTTGTTGTAGAGATGGATTAAGGGTATCTTGTGGGAGAGTCTCAGAAGGTTTAAGGGAGTTGCATACCTCTTTTGATGCTACACGATTGAAGAAGAATAGGTCTTGGCTTTAGTACTTGCTTCTTGGTCCCTCTAAGCTCCATCTTCCTTCTTCCTTCCTTCTTCTCTCATTTTTCTATCTTAGAATGCTTAGAGTATTTTTGTGGTTGCTCTCCCTCTCCTCTCAGCCAAAATGTATGTATAGAATAGGGAAATTTGTGTCTTGCTTTTATAGAAAAAAAATATAATGGAGGATAATTATGTTGTGTAAGTATATTTTGAAATTTTTTTTAATTTTTCATTGGTTGCATGGGAGGTGGGAATTGTTTAAGACTACAAAATCAAACCTTGGGCAGGTGTATTTCGCCCATGGCATTGTTTGGGGGAGACAAAACAGATTTTACATTTAATTAGGATTTTAAATTGTATTTTGGTATGTTTTTGTGAATATAAATGCATAAAATATTAATTTTATATACCTTTTTAGTGTCTAAACTTACTAAAACCTATTATATTAATGTATTTATAATTAATTTAGTCTTTCCATGATTTATCATAATTTTGATAGCAATCAATTAAATAAGTGTAGACTTTTAAGCTAAATTAAGCTAGTTTGACTAGAATTGGCTTTTTAACTTACTTATTGTGTAGAGATTTTAAATTATTATTTGTTTATTTTTTTTACTTATATTATTGTATTATTATATATATTACTTGTATAAAAAATATTAGGTTAAAATAATACTTAATTTATACATTTTTTTTTATTTTTAAGCTTAAAAAAATAAAAAATAGCTTTTTGGGCACATTCTCCTAGGTGGCCGTCCATGCAAGGGAAATTTGATCATTGTTGTTGTTATTTTATATTTTATTAATTAATTATATATAAATATCTGATGTTGGGTGTCCATGTGCCAAATTTTGAATTTTTAAAATTTTTTGCTGTACTAGGGGCAAAATGGTCATTTTACCATAATTATGAAAATTTTTATTTTCTAATTTTATATTTTATATTATTTACTTAATTTAAGCTGTTTTGAGATTTTTCTGAATGTTAGGAATTTGCCTTTGAGTATTTGGTCTATTTTAGGGTTTCAGGTTATTTTAGGATTTTTCTTGTTCATGTAGTGACCTAGGTTCTCATTATTTATCCGTCGTTATTGCTTGGGTTTGAGCTAGGTTGTTACATCCTGATCCCAAAGTGGCCATTAAATGGCTAGATGTCGTGACCAGGATCCTAAACACGTTGCAGATAGTTGAGGATGACTTGAGAGTGGCGCTTGCCGCATTTCAGCTGAGGGGTGATGCCTACGAATGGTGAAAGTTTTCCAGAACTACCGTAGAGGGTACGTGGGTTGCTTTTATGAAAGTATTTCTAGAGAAATACTTTCTTGAGTCTTTTAGGGACATCCATCGAGAAGAGTTTTTTTCTCTCACCCAGGAGATGATGAATGTTGTACAACATGAGGTCAAGTTTACTAGTTTATCCCACTTTACATAGGAATCTATGGCCATTGATGAGCTACGTTCAAAGAGGTTTGAGAGGAATTTGAGCCCCGCGCTCAGAGAAATGGAGGCAGGATTAAGACTACGTGCCTTTATTGGGTTGGTGGAATCGATAGTCACTATTGAGAACTGTGACACCTGACTTGTAAAAATAAGAATAATGAATAATAAAAGTAATTAATTATAGACCCAGGATAATTTTTTTTACAAAACTTTATGTTTAAAATTTAAGTCAAAAAATTTACATATAGTAAAGTTTTAAATAATAAAGAATCGAGACAAGAATTTATTAGTTAGGAAAATTTTCTTGCCAAATCTAACTCCATGATAAAACAAAAAATAACATTAAAAGTTTGTCTTAAATTTTTGAGAATTTTTTTAGCTTAAAAGTTTACGGCCGTTGAAAATACTAATAATTGATAAACTGTAATAGCAAAAATATTAAATAAATAAAAAATCTTAGTAAATTTTTAACTATATAATAATTCATAAAAATATATTAAAAATTTATACTTAAATTTTTATATTTTTTTGAATTAAAAATTTTACACAAAAAATTTTATAATGTACAAATTCTCAGCTACCGTACACTTGGGAGCTTACAACACCGCGCTTAGCTTTCGCTGAGACATCTGTCCCAGCCATATGCTTATATATATTCGATGAAACCGCGTTCTTACGCCACAATCTTAAAAAGCTTCTGTTTTCTGAGAGTAAAAATATATTATAATATTATAATACTCACAAACCGTTCAGAACAAAAGCAATAAGCTTCTTCTTCTCCCTCATAAGCAATAAACTTCTTCTTCTTCAAGCTGCGAGTAGGAACACGCGACGCCGCCATCCGTGCCTCCCCCCATCGCCGTCCACCAAAGCGATTGCCGCCGAACCACCAAACACGCCACCTCCAGCCTCCATCCGTCGGCGCCACTGTTGCCTCCACCGGCGCCTATCGACGGTCCCTAACTCTCTGCCGTCTCTCTCTTGCTCTCTGCTCTCTCTCTCTCTCTCCCTCTGTCTCTCTGTTATCTCTCGTCTCTCTCTGCTCTCTCTCTCTCCCCCCCGTCTCTCTGCTCTCTCTCCTCTCATCTCTCTCTTCTCTATGTATATATATATGTCATAATAAAATTGTGCAGTGTGTGTTATGTAATATGGAATTGTGCCGTGTGTGCGTGTTTGCTGTGTGAGTGTGTATATGTTTGTTGTGTGTACGTGTGTGTTTTAAAAGAGAGCACATATTTGGAAATTGTTTGGTTCTTTGCATTTTTTTTAGAGAGAATTGATTTTTTAGCTAAAATAATAAATTAAATGATAAAAATTTTACAAAAAAAGATTTCAAATTAAGAAGATTAAAATAGAATAAAAGACTTTTGTTTTAAAATTTAAAAGTTAACGTTTTAATTTAACTTAAATATTTTTTAATTAACATAACTAAGTTAACATTTTTGAATATTAAAATAAGTATGTTACCATAGTTTCAAATAATGGTTTTTTTTGAAAATCCATTATTAAGAATAAAAGAATTCTTGAGTTTGAAAGAAGTATTTTTATACAAAAAATGTAGTTAGTAAACTTATGACCTAAAAGATCATTTTTTTTTCTTTATTTACATAACCTAAATTTTTATGAAGAACTAAGATTTTTTTATTCTTTTTAACTTTAATCAAGAATAATACTAAATTAATTTCTTTTTTTTTCAAATTTTGACAAATTTTAATCAAACCCTACAAAAGTCAGGTGAGTCTTCTGATATTTGAGTTAATTGAGTTTTTAATTATCGCTTTATAATGATTATGTAGTTCACCACAATTATATTGTTAAAATAATTATAGAAGTGTGATGTTAATGATGAGAATAATAGTATAAACGGTGTCCTACCCGCTGGAAGACGATAAAGTATTACAGCGAGGTGATGTAATAAGGGTGGCGGGTTACGACCAAGTGACTAGAAAATGATTATTTTCAACTGCGGGGTAGCTCCCCGAATTGCTGGTAGAACCATTTATTTGTATATCATTCTAAAAATAAAAAGCGGATAATAACTCAGATATCTATGTACTCACACTAGATTTGCTAATGAATGTTGAACAATTTCATGTGATGCTTGAATGCATGGAGGAATCGGTTACAGGAAAAAGATAATTTAAATTATTCATAGTTTTATTTGTCATTGTTGTATTTCAATTCCTGTATCTCGTCATATTAAACACACAGTTAGCAAGCTTTGGAGATTTTTGAAATGAGATCGCTGGGAATGTTTACGGGAAGTGATTTCTTTTCAATGAATGATTTACTTATGTTTCAAAATTGGAATGGCTAGAATGAGATTGCATGAAAAATAAAAAAAGAAAGAGGTCTCGGATGGATTTTTAACTCACTGACCGGTCACGGACGCCGTTCTTAGAAATGGGTTGTGACAAGAACACTTTGAATGAGACCCATAAGGCTAGAGAGGCTAGGGCACCACAAGGTTGAGTGAGTGAACAGTCAGGTGGACGCTGCAATAAGAGGGAGAGGTCGTCTGGTCCTAGTTCTTATCCTACTAAATCATACCAGCAATTTTCAACACCAACACGCTCGGTAGCTTCGTCGGAGCGGAGGAAGCTCATTTGTTATCAGTGCAAACAATAGGGCATCATGTGGTTGATTACCCACTGAGGGGACAGCCCCAGAGTTCTATACATGTTCAGTCCGAGGGGAGAGGGCCACTGGTATTCTTTGCACAAAGCACGACAGGTGCACCACTTATTTAATCTATGAAGGGATGATAGACTTATCGATAGCCGTAGCAGTAGCCAGCAACTTAGACTTCTTGGGTTGGAGAAGGAGGCACTTCAGCCCAGTCAGTGTGACAGCCCACAACACAAAGCCATGGTAGACAGACTAAGGGACTGTAGGGGCAAGTGTTTACCCTAACTGATCCAAGTTCTTCGAAGGCACCAGTTGTGCTTGATGCTTCAGCGACTACTTCAGTCATCAGAGGTACTCTCTTAGTGTACTGTTTATGGGCCAGTGTTCTTATCAACACGGGAGCATCGAATTCTTTTATCTTATCTACTTTTGCATCTACGTTGGGGCTGGAGGTAGACACGCTCGGTAGCACGTTTTGTGTAGAGACCTCGATCGGTGGGAACGTAGTGTTAAGACGAGTCTGTAGATGCTGTGAGCTAGAGGTCACTAGCCGCCGTTTAGAGTTTGATTTCATCATTCTCGATATGACCACGTTTAATATCATTCTAGGAATGGATTGGCTGACCACCTATCGTGCCTATATCGATTGTGTTCGATGGAGGGTATCAATTTGTACACCTGAGGGTGATTATTTTTGTTTCGTGTGTGATCAGGACGATGGTTCAGTGCCCATGCCCGGTGTTGTGCGAAACTAAGGAAACCATAGTTTCCTCTTATCTGCTCTCATGTTGAATGAGGTTATTGGAGTTCGAGGAGAGTTTTTCCCGGTAGTGTGTGACTATCTAGATGTCTTTCCTGATGTTCTATTAGAGTTACCACCATGTCGTGAGATAGAGTTTTCTATCAATCTTATTCCGAGAACCGTTGCCATTTCGATGTCGTTTTATCATTTTGCACCAACAGTGTGAGACCCAGTTCCTTTTTTGTTTTTGTTATGTATATATGTAACATGCTAGTTATCGTTTTAATCATTATAGAAAAGTATGTTTCTATATGTTTTAAGCATGTGTCAGATTAGAGTGCATGTTGGTTTCAATTCCAGTCCTATTGGGCGTATGGTACAAAGTTGAGATTTTCTCAATGAGATCAACAATACCGATGAGTTGGGTACTGGTGTTGTTTGTCCGATGATCGATAATCAGCTAACGGAAAC
>JAOTRH010446971.1:0-31476 GCA_034768845.1 Heliamphora exappendiculata
TATATATATATATATATATATATATATAGCAGAGAAAGATTTACCGTCGCAGGCCACCGACGCACGTCGCTCGGGGACGACGGGTTTGGGCGGCAGAGGTGGGGGGAGGAGACGGTGATTTTGAGGGCAGTTTTAAGGTGGGCGGTAATTTCCGTTAAATTGAACGAAAATTATAACGGTTGGAGTCTCTTTGATGTTAAAATCAAATCTGAATAGGTGTTAGTACAATTTTTGAAATCACAGGAAAATTTCTGTTTTTGTCAGAAACCTTATGGAGGTGAGTGTAATTTACCTTAAAAAATATTTATTAAAAATAAAAATAAATAAAATAAAATATAAATAAATAAATAAATAATTATGATCCATATGCACGTGTAAATGCATTTAAGGGAACTGGCAGTACTAGTCACGAGTCATGAATGATTTTGTTAATTAAGATCAATCCACTGACCGCCTATTTTAAATAAAGAAAGAAAAAGTTTCCCTTTATGTTTGAAAGCCAAAAACGAGACTCATTTGTTTGTTAGAATAGTTGGGATTGCATTGTATTAATATTTTTTTGTTTAATTCAGTTTATTATTTATTTTAAAAAAAAAATAAAATTAAAATGGATGCAATATTGTTTTTCTTTATTTTTCGATTTAAAATTTGTACAATGCAATCTTCTTATTTTCTTTTTCGAGCAAAAAATACTATAATATTGTACTTCTCTTATTAAAGTATAGGATAAAAATGAAATTTTGGAAAAAATTAGCTTCTCAGCCCCCTATGGCAATTGTATAGATGGTCAGAGAGTAGGTGGAGGCAAAAATCTAGACAACTATGGCTCAAATTGGAGGACAAGAATTCAACTTTTTTCCATTTGATGGCCAAAAAGAGGTACTAAAAGAATCATATTGGTCAGTTAATCATAGCAGGCCAGATTATCACGAAGCCACAAGAGATTAGAGAAGGAATAACTAAACACTTTAGAGCCATCTTCAATACTCAAAGGACACAGGGCCAACTGAAATTAGATTGCTCCTTCAAAACTTTGCTACCTCAGAGTGCGTGTGATCTGGAGAAAAACTTTGAAGAGGATGAAGTCTACAATGCAGTATACAATTGCAATGGCTCCAAAGCTCCAGGGCCAAATGAATTTAATTTCAAATTTATTAAGAGATCCTGGCCCATAATCTAGAAGGATATCCTCACTTTTATAAGGGAGTTCCATAGCAATGGAAAATTGATGAAAGGTATCAATTAGTCTTTTATTGTGCTAATCCCAAAGACGCAATGCCTACAAAATATTGGGGACTTCAAACTTATCAGTTTAGTTAGGTCCACCTACAAAATCCTAGCCAAAGTTCTAGCAACAAGGTTGAAGATGGTAATGCCACAAGTGATAGACATCAAATAATCTCCCTTCATTGATGGTAGACAGATACGGGATGACATCTTAATTGTCAATGAAGTAATAGATGGATGGAAGAAGAAGAAGGCTAAGGGAGTGATCTTCAAAATCGACTCTGAGAAAGCCTACGGTACAGTCAACTAAGATTATCTGGCCCCGATGCTTAAAACAAGGGATTTTGGTAAAAAATGGTACAACTGGATCGAGGCGTGCTTAACATCAACTCATCTATCCATAGTTCACGGCTCTCTTGAAGATGGGTCTAAGGCAAGGGATCCCCTTTCTTCTTTTTTGTTCAACATTGTGGCCGAAGGCCTGAATGGGATGAATGAGAAAGCCAAGAAGTCAAAACTCACTGAGAGTGTTCAAATAGAGTCAGATGGCTTAACATTAACCCACTTATAATTAGCTGATGATACCATTTTCTTATGTAGGGCCGCCACTAAAGAGCTAATCATAATCAAAAAAAATTTGAGATGTTTTTGTGTAGGTTGCAAGGTTCAAAGTCAATTTTCATAAAAGCACCATCATAGGGGTGGGAACCAATTCCTTAGTATTGAGTGTATGTCTTGTATTCAGTGGGTCCATATAATTAGTATTTTATTTATATGTATTTGAACTGGACTGGAATCATGAATCCATAAGGAGTCTAATGCATGTAGGGTTTTATAATTATATGGTATTAAAATTTTTAGAGTTTGCCTATAAATATGGTTATATAATTCTAGTTACTTGTGTGGAGCGTAAATCAAATAGGGTAGAGATATAGAGAGAGATAAAAAAAAATATTAAGAGCATGGGATTAACCTTTGAGCTGGAAAACGAGATTTGTTTCAAGGCTCGGGTTGTTGATGTCGGATTTTGATGTGTTTTGGATCTCTAAATTGTACATTCTTCGGTTATAGTGGATTATCTCTCGCACCCGTGGTCGTAAGAATGTTGTGCCGAATCACATAAATCCTTGTGTGATTATTCTTTGGTTGTGTGGAGAGTAAATCAAAGAAAGTAGAAATGTAGAAAGAGATAAAAAAATATCGTGGGCATATGATTAACCTTTGAGCTGGAAAACGAAATTTGTTTCAGAGCTTAAGTTATGGGTGTCGGATTTTGAAGTGTTTTTGATCTCGAAATTGTACATTCTACGGTTATAGTGGACTATTTCTTGCACCCGTGGTCGTAGGAATGTTGTGCCAAATCACATAAATCCTTGTGTGATTATTCTTTGGTGTGCGAAATGATTTTCGAGAATTGGTATTCAAATTCAAACAAGTGGTATCAGAACTAATGGTTAAAGATTCGAGACCGTGATAAGAGATCAGAGCACATGTATTATTTTTTATTTCTGTTCGATTAAATTAAATAATAATATTTTATTGCCGCACAAAGAAAAAAAAGAAAGAAGCTGCCGACGCTAGAACGTTGAACAGGATTTGTTCGATAGCATGAAGGATTTACTGTGGATTAAAATTGGAATTCAGAGTAGTGGTGTTAGAGTGGTATTCTAATTTAAAGATTGCAGTAAATCACAAGTGGAGTGCGTTGGAGTGATCGCAACCGGAGTAAATCACAAGTGGCGTCAAAGAGTGCGCTGGAGCAAGCGGAAGGATTTGCTAAATCAAGGGAGTGGATTTGGAATCCAATAAAGGGTGTGATCCAGTGTGGTAGGAGCATTACGAAATTAATTATTTGAACTTTTTAGTTATATCGGATCGTATATATAATAAAAAAATTCAAGATGAATATGTATCCTAAAGTTTTTCAGCGCTGTAAATTCATCGGTACGGTCAGAATTTTGAGATTCTAAATAATTTGATGAAATTGGACAGACTCAGCTCAAATCGAATTTGATCAAGAGGGATTGGATTTGTACATGGGTGATTAGGTGATCGGGAGTAATCTGGTTCAATTAATGGCGGAAGACTAATCATTAATGGATGCAATTGAAATTTTAGTTGCAAGTGGAGTTAAGTCAGATGGCGATTTTCTAATTTGATAGATGATTAGCAATCATAACACCTCGACGAATACGTATCGGACATCTTGGAGTGGAGGTACAGGCTACACTGGTTTGAGTGTTGTGAATTGATAACGAACGCAGAATCTACATCGACACTTGTTATCTTTAAGGTGGTTTGCATAATTTAAACCAAGGTAGAGATTGTTTGGTATATATCTTGTATTCTGTGCTCCATATGATTAGTATTTTATTTACATAAATTTGAATTGGACTGAAATCGTGAATCTATAAGAAATCTAATATGTGTAGAGTTTAATAATTGTCATGTGGAGAGTAAATTTTGGGAGTAGAGATGTAGGGAGAGATGAAAAAATACCGGGAGCACGGGAATAACCTTTGAGCATGAAAATGGGGTTTGTTTCAAGGGTTCAGGTTGTGGGTGTCAAATTTTGAGATATTTTTAATTTTGAAATTGTACAATTTACAGTCATAGTTTATTATATCTTGCTCCCGTTGATGTAGACAGGTTGTGCCGAACCACGTAAATTCTTATGTGATTTTTCTTTGGTGTGTGCAATGATTTTTGCCTTCGTTCGCGTTTAAGAATTGGTGTTCAAATCCCAACAAGTGGTATCAAAGCTAACGGTTAAAGATTCGAAGCCATGGGAGAAGATCGGAGCACATGTATTATTTTTTGATTTCGATTCGCATAAATCAATTTTTTTTTGCACAAAAGAAAAAAATAGAGGGTGTGCAAAATCATTTGATGAAGCAGCGATGGGCGCTGCTGACTTACAAGAAAACGGTACGGCGGAAAAAGAAGACTTGTTGAAAATATTCATGGCGAGTGATTTCCATTAATCAAATGGTTTTTGATTTTGTTTGGATACTCATAAAAGGAATTTGATTTGGTTTGCATTCTCATCAACGGAAATCACAGGCAGAAAGGTTCTGGGATGGAATTATTCCAAGGTTTGGATCCTATGTGGTTGTTTGCATGAAATCAATGGTTTAGATTTTTTTTTATTATTTCGGATCGTATATATAATAAAAAAATTCAAGATAAATATGTATCCTAAGATTTTTCAGTACTGTGGATTCATCGGTACGGTCATAATTTTTAGATTCTGAATAATTTTAAGAGAATGAACAAATCGACATAGATTGAGATTGATCGGACGAGATCAAAGGTAATCAAGGGCAATCAGATTTGATTGCAAGTGATCAGAGGCAAACAGGAGTAATCTGGTTCAATCAATGGTAGAAAACTAATCATCAATGAATGCAGTTTGGGATTTAGTTGCAGATGAAGTCAAGTCAACGACAATTTTTTAATTTGACAGCTGATTAGCAATCTAGACACCTCGATGAATAGACGTCGGGCATCTCGATGTGGATGTGCGGGCCATACTGGTTTGAGTGTGGCAGATTAACGAAGACAGCAGAATCTACATTGACACCAGTTATTTTCAAGGTGGTTTGAAGAATTCAAGTCAATGTGGAGATTGTTAAGTGTATATCTTGTATTTTGTAAGTGTATATCTTGTATTTTGTAAGTGTATATCTTGTATTTTGTGGGCCCATATAATTAGTATTTTATTTACATGTATTTGGGCTGGGTTAGAATCATGAATCCATAAAGAGTCTAATACATGTAGAGTTTTATAATTATATAGGGTTATGATTTTTATAGTTTGCCTATAAATATTGCTCTATAATTCTAGTTACTTGTGTAGAGAGTAAATCAAAAGAGGTAGAGATATAGGGAGAGATAAAAAAATACCGGGGGCACGAAAATAACCTTTGAGCAGGGAAATGGGATTTGTTTCAGGATTCGGGTTGTGAGTGTCTGGTTTTAGGGTGTTTTTAATCTCGAGATTGTACATTCTATGGTTACAGGAGATTATCTCTCGCACCTGTGGATGTAAACAGATTGTACTGAATTACGTAAATTGTTGTGTGATTATTTTTTGGTGTGTGTAATAATTTTTGCTTCTATTCACGTTCGGGGATTGGTGTTCAAATCCCAACACTTAGAGATGCAGGTCTATGCAGCGATACTAAAGTGCAAACAAGGAATACTACCCTTCAAATTTTTGGGACAACCAGTTGTAATAAATCCAAGGAAGAAAAATGCTGAGAGCAAATGACAGACAAATTCAAATAGAGATTAACCTTGTGGAAGAGGAAATTTCTCTCCATTGCAGGTAGGTTGATGTTAATGAAGACCAGCTTAGCAATTTACCAATTTGTTATCCATCTATGTACAAGATGCCAAACACTATGGAAAATCAATTAGAAAGGGTTGCAGAGGAGATTCTTATGGAGTGGCAATGGGGAGAAGAAGAAACTTCATCTGATGAATTAGAGCAAGGTAATGTTCATCAAGTCCCTGTAAGGTTTAGGTATACCGAACATAAGAATAAAGAATGTGGCTCTTCTAACTAAATGGTGGAGGAGATTTGGAAAGGAAATGGAGAGTCTATGAAAGATGGAGAATTATAAAGGGAGTCACCTCAGAGTTGTCTTGTGTGAGGGAGCTATGTCGTCTCTAGATCATCTCATGCTTTTTAGCCCAACATCTTGAAAAGTATGGTGTAAGAATATTCATTGGTGAGGTCTAAATTGGGTTGTCCATGGAAATGCTGCGGATCATGTTTCTTGGTGGTTGGATCAGAAGTACAGAAATACGGAACGAAGGATATGGAAGAGTCTCCTTTTTGCTGTGATGTGGAGCATATGGCTTGCGGGGAATGATAAAAGTTTTAGAGGCAAGGAAGCAGCTATGGAAAACATCAGTGAATTAGTTGAATTAGTTAAAGCTCGGACAGTCTTCTAGGTGAAGACGTCAAACTGAGCTCTGCAATTTTCTGTTAATGACTTCATGTATAGTATCTCGAGTGTAAGGAAGATGAAGTTGGAGAAGAGATTGTGTTGATTTCCTTTTGTGATCGTTAGCTGAGATTGGTTTGTAGCCTTAGTTTTCTGCTCCATCGTTGAGGTTGGTTCCTTGTCAACCTCTGTATGGCTTTGGGAGCTTGCCTGTGCATCTTTCCTCTATGGTTGTTAGAGGCCTCTTGCTCCCAGCCTCCTCTTTCTTTCAATAAAATCTTCTCTTTGCTTACCCAGAAAAAGAAAATTATAAATTTTTCAGTATGTAATGTATTAAACAGTGAATAACTAAACCATAGAAAAAGAAAATTATTGGATAAATTTTTCGGTATGTAATGTATTAAATAGTGAATAACTAAACCATAGGAATTGTGTGAGATCCGATCCTGTTTTAAAATTTTTGTAAATTAAAAATTTACATGATATTTAACCTATGTGATATTAGTTTTGGGCTTATATGCTTGTTGTATGTGTGGCATGTGGGCACAGTAGTTTTTTAATAAGCTTCGTTAGACCGTCTATGTACGCGGATGCTCAAGAAATTTAATTCGGGAATAAATTTGAATTTTGGTAATTTTTGAACATGAAAATTTTAAAATTAAGTTAAAAATATTAATTTTTATTTTAAATATTCGTATGAGAATTAATTACATTGTTGGACAAAAATGGTATTTTGGTTATTTTGGGAAGTTAGTGGCATGGAAATTTAGTCCTAAGCTTCTCAAGGAAGCTTCTCCACTTCTCCCTCTCTCCTTCACCCGCCCACTCTCTCCCTCTCTCCTCCTCTCGTCTTTCTCAACCTCCATTGTTGGAGCTAATTACCCGTTCTCTCCCTTCTCTCTTCCATTTGAAGGTCAAAAGCTTGGTGTTGATCAAAGTTGCAAGGGCAAAGATTGTTCTAAGCGTCAAGAGCTACATTCTCTGAGTGGATTTTTAATTCGGCGAGTTTGGTTATTTTTGGGTGTTTAAAAGCTTTGAGTTTTGACTCTAAGATAAGATTTTGACTAATCTTTAATAAGTTTCTTAGATATGTGATTAATTTCTTTTATTTATGAAAAATCATATAAAACCTCCTTTGTTTTGAAAATTCTTATTTTTATAGAACTTGAGAGTTGGTATTTGGAAGGAGTTATGTGATATTTTGTGAAATTATATGAGTTACATAAGGATTGGGAGTTGATTAGTGGTTGGAACTTGTTTTAATTTGAAAACCCTAGCTAAGGGAAGAAGTTGAGATTTTGGGTTTGAGTGTGTTAATAGAGTTTGAATAAGAAATTTAAAGTTTAATTGAGTTAATTAGAGTGATATGTGTTGAGATTATCATGTGATTTGAAAATCATGGCTCTATTGGGGAAAAGTTTAAAGAACAATAGGTTTGGGTGTATAAATTGGGAGTTGAATGGGCAATTGATTCTATGTTATTATTATTGGAGGCTTTAAAATGTTAATTAGATGGTAATTGTGTGGAATTCTATTTATTTTGGTGAATTCATTAAGTTTAATGAATGGTTATTTCTATTTGATTCTTGTGAAAGGTGTTGGGAGGCTAATTAGGTTGCTTTTGGGTGGTTGGAACTATATTTAATAATATTTTGTATACTACTTTTTCTTTTTGAAAGAAAGGTGTGAGTTGAGAAAGGTTAGGTGTCAAAACAGGTTTTCTAGTATGCTCTCGGGTGGATGCCCGTTTGAACAGTTTTGGGCCTACTTGAGCGGCTTATAACTCTAGAGAAAGGGGTTTGGCTCTGCCAGGTAACCGCTCGAGCGATCTTAGGTCCGCTTGAGCGGTCTCACCTGGGTTATGTTGGAATTTTAATTTCGTGTTATAAAAGTGTCTTTTCATTCGGGTTCTGTCCCGAGACCCCCTTGTGTTCAAATTGAAGCTCGAACAAACAGTATTGGCGAAAATGATATTTTCTAGAACAATGAATGAAAAGTGAGTTTTCATAAAGGTTTTTCTCTTTAAACTCGATTTATCTTTATAGGTTTCTGTGAGGGGTTCACATGCCTTCTGTGTAGTGGGTTGGATGTGAGATTGTGATAGCATAGATAAAAATCAGAATTTCGTTTACTTGTTGTGCTTGGTAATTATAAAATGGGTTGATGGGTTTTGGCGAATGATGGAGGGATTAGATGTTATTATAGTTTGATTTGAGAAAGTTACAAAGTGTTGCGAATATGAAAGAAAGATGTATATGTTATAGTAAGGTTAATATTAAATTAAATCATTGAAGAATGGAATTGAGTATAACTAAGGGAGCTTTTCACCCAAGTCCTACTTTTATATATTATTTATACTTAAGTCCCATCCCAAATTCTCTTTTGAGAGCAGTCCTATTCGGAATATAGTTTCCCAATTTGCCCTAATATCACATTTGCATTTCGTTAGGTGCCAAACAAACATTCTCAAATGGCGCAATTGGAATCGCATCTTCCCTTACAGAAGAAATCGTAGAAAAATCCGGAGATTAAATTCAAAAATTCCAAATTAGGCAATTGAGGCTATTGCGGCGACTGTAGTGGACAAATATTCTCATTTTACCCGTCAGTTTCTACATAATGAAGATCAAGAGTGAGTTCTCAAAACTCTCTCATTCAATTGCATAAACCCTGACGTTGGTTGAAAACGTCGAAACTCGAGTATTAGTCGTGATTTTTTTGTATTTTTTTGCGGTTAATAGAGTTCATAACGATTGATGATAGTTCTGGTAAACCCTTACTCCATACATTGATTCAAACAGTGTTATTTCTCATTTGATTGTCATATGCTTTCCGCAGACAATTTTAGATTTTTTTATTTAGATCAGAGAATGTATACATTCTCAATATTGGTTCTCTGAATGTGTATCACACATCATATTTTAGGTTTTACGAAATCAGGGAAAAAGGAGTTTTCAACTTTTTTCAATTCCTGTTTCAGTTTTTTCACAGGAAATCCATCTTCCTAAAAATGGTGTAATGTTTGGGTGTGCTGTGTGAATCTGTTAAATGATGTGAACATTCTCATAATGTTAAAAGGTGTGTGGGAATTCTCATAATCTTCAATATTCACATAAAGTGTGTGAACATATTCTCATAATATTAGAATATGTGATAATATTCACATATTGGCTGCACGTTATCATTAGTAATTGCTTAGTACCGGTGATGATAAGCATCCAATATGAGAAATTTGTGATGTTTTCGCACATGATAAATGAAAACAATCACAACCAGTTTTAATGTACAAGTTTTAATAGGTCATGTAAGCATTTACATGAGTAGTTTCTGAACTGTTTCCATACTTATAAACCCGAAAATAGGAAAATGAGAATATTGCATAAGGAATGAAGAAATCTATTTGGTTGAAATTTTGTGTCTCCATTGCATGAAATGAAAATGCGATTAGTGATTGAAAAACACAATAACAGTCGACTATAGAATCAGTGCAATAACAATGGACCAATAAAATTCAAGTTCTCATTATGATTAATAGGTTGGTGGAATAAGCTTAATGATCAGAAAAAATTGATAATAAAAAACTGTACCAGTGATTTACTTGATATTGAGTAGTGAATATGGACGAAGAAATAATCAGAAAAATGATGCCGACGTCGATCTCTTCAAGTTCGTTAAACAGTAACGAATTGAGTTTATTCAAGTTCTTCAACTAATGGTTGGGGGCAAATGGCGAATCAAAGTGATTTGAACAACAAACACTTTCGTAATGCTAATTTACTATGACGGATTCATGATCTACGAATAACTCTTCCAGTAAACATTATACTATGTGGGAAATGAGATTATTCTCATGAAGGAACAATATAACATATGGTAAGTTAACGGATTCCAAATTTAAGTAATATAACAGAGATATAACAGATTTCAACTTCCAATAAACAAGATTGAAAAAATTTTCAAATTTCAAACCGAGTTAAGTTAACGGATGGTAATCCCACAATTTAAGCAATATAATAGAGATTCATCTAAAACATAAACCCAAATTGGCTCATAGTGGAGTGATGTTTCAACTGTCTCATTAAAATATAAGGCAATAATTAACAAGATTTAATGAAATGATGTGAACATTCTCATAATGCTAAAAGGTGTGGGAATTCTCATAATCTGCATTATTCACGTAAAGTTTGTGAATATATTCTCATAATGTTAAAATATGTGATAATAGACCAAATCAGAATTTTTAAATCAATTGTTAGAATATGTGATAATGGAAGATTAGAAATTTTAAATCATAATGTTAGAATATGTGATAATGGAAGATCAGAATTTTTAAATCAAGATATAATAGACCAAAATTGGATTTTGAAAATTTTAAAATAGGATTTTTACAGGATATAACTCACGTTGAGGGTATAATAGCCCAAACAAAACTAGGATTTTAAAAAAAAAACCTAAGATAAAGGTGAATTTATAAATGGGACTAAATACCAATACATTCCTAAAAGTAGGACCCAACTACAAATAACTCTATAATTAACTAGAGGTTGAGTAAGTGATCAAGTGTAGGAAGTTTTGTATATAAAACATGGGATTATGTGTATGTGTTACATTGTGATGAATGATGTGTGTTGGACTGGTGTAGGTGAATGCATATATACCACATTTATGTGGCTTGAGTGGCATCTATGTAGCATATGTGTCATCTATGTAGCATGTGTGGCATTTGTGTAGCCTGTGTAACATGTCTTTGGCCTATGTGGTATATGTAGCCTGTGTGGCGATAATAACAATGTGAAATTGTTAATTGACTACCTTGTATGGTGTATCTAACTTGTGTAGCATATCTAATCGGTATAGCAGTGTTAGCCTATATGGCAACTATAACTTGTAAGGGGATATTAGTATTTGTGGTGATAATAGCACGCATGGCACTATTGATTGCATGACATCCTTACCTGAGTGGTATACAACGTTTAATAAGTTTGTGAGGTAATAGTGTGGAACTTGTTGAGGACCGGTAGGGGATGAAAAGTCATATTAGTTTTTTACCAATCACGAGAAAAAGGTATTCCTTTGGGTTTTTATTAGTTGGATTGGAAATTTTCTTATGTTTCACGGTAATGGATTACCATTTTTTTTTACATATTATATTTTTATTCTTGTGTTGTTATATCCTATTGAGCCTTGGTTCATGGTGTTTGTGTACACCCATTTAAGGTTTTAGAGATAGTCCTGTAGCATGAAGTTTAGAAGGAAGCTATTGGTAATATTTTGTCATGATCTTTTGCGGAATGTGTTGTTGTAGGTATCTAAGAGATAATAAGGCTTTAAGGCCATGTTTTATGAATGTGAAAATTAATTGTAAACCCTTTAAGTTTCGCTTTGAATCTCATACCATATGAATTTGAAGGTTTTTGGATTGAATGTGTGATAGTATTTTTGTTGATGATATTCTTAGGTTTTAGGGGCATGACAAATTGTGGTATTGAGAGGATTAAAATTTTTATATTATTATTTTTCTTCTTACAAATATTCAAAATAATTATATTTCACAATTTAATTATAAATAGTACAATTCAAACTCACTGTATAATTAATACAATTTAATCCAATTATATTGTACAACTAATACAATTCAATTCTATCATTTATCCAATCCAATATAAAACTCAAACAAGTCATAAGAGATTAGATAAATAGTAGGATTAAATTGTATTAGTTATACGTTGGAATAAGATAAATGGTGTGGTTGAATTGTAGTAGTTATATGATTGAGTTGAATTATATTAGTTATAATTGAATCATGAAATATGCTATCTTCAACCATTGTATGATGTAAGAAATAATATAAAATTTTAAATACTCCACAATATTATAATTTCTTATGGTATTAGATATTTCTTATTAAATACTTTATGTACTGTATAACTTATTGAATAGTCTAAATATTTATAGAGGATTAATTTTTTAAACAAACAAAGGGTTATATTACATTAATTTTTTTGTTAGAAAAAATAATAAGAGATTGATCTAATCCCGACTTATCCATATATCAAACAAGGGCTTAAGCCATGATTGGCAACTTTGAATTTTTAGATTTTTGGCTAAAAATGACAAAAAGTGCCAATTTGGCACAGATTTCCAAACACTATTTTATGAGAATTTTGTTTTGAGAAAAGCAAAAATACGTTTGTTGGCACTTTTGAAAAAAGCATGTCTCAAAAAACGATAAAAAATGAGTTTCAAAATGGGTCCTTTTTGAAAACAGGTCAAAGATGTTTTCACTTTTCATTTTTACTTTTTTTCGTTGGTTTTTTAGACAATCAACACACAAACTCAACACACAGAGTCATCACTTGTTCGTCACGATCATCGTTGTCCTTCACTCATCGTCCTTTTGTCATCCAATCCCTTCAGTCGTCGTCGTCAAAGCCCTTCAGTCGCCGTCGTCAAATCCCTTCAGATAGTCGTAGATCGTTTGTCTCAGATCATTGTACATCGTTCGTTGATTATCGTCGTACATCGTTCATTGTTGATCGTTCAATCATTGTCGTCGTCGTTCATCTGTCTCAGACCGTTCATCGCTCGTCTCAAATCGATCGTTTCAGGCAGTCGTCTTAGATCGTCAGTCGGTCATCATCGTCGTTGTTCATCGTCTCAGATCGTCGTTCATTGCGTCTCAAGCGTCGCCCTTCGGCTTCGTCTCTCTCTTGATTTGGGGTAGTTAGGGATAGGGTTTGGGATAGAGTTTCTAAAAACAATACACCAAACGCAATTTTTCTTTTTAAAATTTTATAAAATTATTTCTTAAATTCATTTTTACATAACAGTTTTCAAATAACAATTTTAAAAAACGCAAAAAAACTAAAAAGTCAAAGTCAAATCAAAATACAAACTCTTAAAATATTATATTAAAACTCTCACTACTTTTAAAGTACTATAATACATTTTATTCATAACTTATTTAATACTATTACTACCAACTATATATAATTGTTAATATCAAATATACAGAATGGTAAAATTATTCATTTTGAATAAAAAGCAAAAAAATTAGCTTTTTATCCAAACAACCAACTTTAAAAAATTAGCTTAAAAACTAAGTTACTAAACAACCTACTTTGAATCTAATTTAATTTTTTTGGCTAAAAATGCAATAAAACAAGACTAGCTTTTAAACTAATTACCAATCAAGCCCTTAGGTGGTATTGAGATAACATGATTTATATTTAAATATTCAAATATTTGTATATAATATCTTTTGTACTTATCTCCTTTAATCTCTATAAATACAATTATTCTCTCTCTGAATAATTATTGAAGAGAGAAATTATTTCATTTACAAGTTTGTAATTATCAAGTTCAACATGGTATCAGAGCTATCCACTGTTAATTCTTCATCTTCATCTTCGTCTTCCTCTTCAACTACAATGCAGTCTCAAATTGTTCAACCAGTTTCTCTCAACAATGCCCATCATTTCATTTCCATCAAGTTAACGTCTAAAAACTTTCTTTATTGGAAAACTCAACCGTCTCCATATCTTCGCAATCAGAATCTTATTGGCTTCGTCGATAGCACTTTTCCATGCCCTCCACCCGCCCTCCTACATGATGGAGCTCCCACCCACAATCTTGCTTATGCTGCTTGGGTATCTCAAGATCAACTTCTCATGAGTCTGTTGATCTCCTCTTTCTGATGAAATCCTGCCGTTAGCTGTTGGTCTCACCACTTCTTGTGAGATTTGGGTTACTCTTGAAACCTCTCTTGCTTCTGCTTCTCATACCCGAATTCTTCAGCTCTACTGGAGTCTTCAGAGCTTGCAACAAAAGGATCGTTCTATTACTTCGTTTCTTCATGAAGCCAAAACTCTTGCAGATGAACTTACTGCTGTTGGCAAACCTCTCTCTCCAGCCGAATTCAACCTCTATATCTTCAAAGGCCTTAAACACTAATTTCATGATCTTGTTACTACTCTTGCCACTCGTTCAGACCCAGACTCATTTTCTGAACTTCATAGTCTCTTACTTAGTCATGAGTTTCTCCACCGAAATACATTATCCATGCTTTAGATCTCGTCCCCTTCTGATGTTCCTCAAGCCAACCTTACTCAGACCTCTAACCGTAATCGTGATTCTCATTCTGGACACAATAAGGGCTCCTCTGGTTCTTCTCGTTCTCGAGGTCGTGGTCTCCACAATCATCATGGTCGCGGCCGCCCTCGCTCTTCGTCTGCTGGCATCCTTCCTCTCCCGTTCTCTGACAGTCGATCACGGTGTCAAATATGTGGTCTCAACAACCATACTGCTGCTCACTGCTATCATAGGTTTAACCACACTGTTAATCCCAGTGCTCATCTCATTACCTATGCAGTTCCTCAATCTGTTCCGATTGATTGGTTTCCTGATACTGGCGCCACTCATCATGTGACTCCTGACATAGCTAGTCTCTCCAACGTTGAAGACTACCATGGGCACTCTCAACTACGCGTCGGTAATGGTCACGGTATTCCCATTTCCCACGTCGGATCTTCTGTTCTCCATTCTCCCACTTCCTCCTTTACTTTGCCCACTGTTCTTCATGTACCTTCTTTCACAAAATTCTTACTTTATGTCCATCAATTTAGCAAAGATAATCGTGTTTTCTTTGAATTTCACCCTTCTCATTTTCTTGTTAAGGATCAAGTTTCCAAGAAAATCCTCCTTCAAGGCAAGAATGAAGGTGGTCTCTACAAGCTTCACTCTGTGCCATCCTCTCATTTGGCACTGTCTTCCGAATGCTTCCCTCTCACTTCCTGGCATCATCGTCTTGGACATCCTCATGATCGTGTTCTTCGACAATTCGTGAAGTCTCATGCTCTACCTATTTCTTCTCCAAAAATGTGTTCCAGAACCATTTGCCACGCCTGTCAACTTGGCAAATCGTCCAGACTTTTCTTACCTTGTACTGAGAATAAAACTTTAGCTCCATTAGATTTAGTTTTCATTGATGTATAGGGTCCTTCCCCGATTTCTTCTAGTGATGGTCATAAGTACTTTGTAATTTTTCTTGATGCTGCAACAAAGTACCTCTGGTATTTTTCCATGTTTAATAAATCTGATGTGTTTGATATTTTTACCAAATTTCATGTCATTGTCGAACGTCCATTTTCTTGTAAATTAAAATCTGTTCAAACTGATTGGGGTGGCGAATATCGTAAACTTTGTCCCTATTTTCAAAATTTAAAAATTATTCATCGTTTATCGTGCCCTCACACTCATGAACAAAACGGCTTCATTGAACGCCGGCATCGTCATATTGTGGAAACTGGACTTGCCCTTCTTGCTCACAGTTATGTTCCTCACAAATATTGGCACTATGCTTTTGAGACTACTGTCTATCTAGTTAATCGTCTCTCATCTCGTGTCTCTAAAAATCTCTCACTGTTACAACTATTGTTTAATCGCTCTCCATATCATCATTTCTTAAAAATTTTGGGATGCTTATGTTATCTTTATCTTCGTCCTTATCACTCACATAAAATTTTATTTCGATCCACACCGTGTGTTTTTCTCGGCTATAGTCCGTCTCACTCGGGCTATCGTTGTCTTGATTATACGACTAATCGCATTTACGTAGCTCGTCACGTTCGTTTTGATAAAAGTAAATTTCCCTTTTCCAATAAAAATGATATAACTTCAACCCCTCCCTCATCCAATACGTCTTTCCCCTTTGCCACATTTCCTATCCATATTCATCCTCCAACAACTTTGGCAACCATCCCCCAAACTCGGCCAATCAATTTGGCCAGCCTCACCCGATTACATCATCCCCCCAATTCGGCTATGTTCAATTCCCATCTGCAACAACCCGGCTTCAGCATAGCTCCAACCATATCTCATCCACCTCCACCAAATCAATCACCCACATATCCGCTCCCACAATTTCGGCCATCAACCTCATCCTCTTCACCTGATAACTCAACTCAAATTCAAATTTCTCCACTTCAGTCAACAGCTTTCTCATCTCAAATTCCTCCAACACACCCGAATCCACCTGTGTTATCCCATCCCAACACTTCGGCACCTATTTCCCACCCTCGGCCACCAAATTCGGCAATGGTAACTCCAAATCCTTTCCTAACCTCCCAATTTCTGGATCCCTTAACTTCAAATTTTCCACCAACAAGATTAAGCTCATCTCCTAATCTCCCTTTTCCTCCTGCCCGTGTCAATCTCCCGCGTCTTTAATCCCACCATTTCAGCCACCAATAGGATCTTCTTCTCCTGATCCATTCACTCCACTCACTACATTTTCGTCCCCAACCTGAACATCCCCACTGGTTCGGCAATTCTCCTCATCTTCTTCTCCACTTTTCTTGCACCCAACCATATCACCATTCACCAAATCAACTCAAACCAGTCTCCCTATCCAGAAAAATCGGCAAATCAAAACTCCATCTCACCCTCCTGCGGCAACCCGTCCACTCCCGTTGCTCCTTCCGTCAGCTTCTTCTTCAATTTCGGCACCCTCCCGCCACAATCGCCGCCCATCGCGGCCTCCTTGTGCCCAATCGTCCCATCCGCGGCCACCCCACCCCATCGCACAACCACCGCCAACTCCGAACCCATCATCCCCTGTTTTGCCGTCTAACTCCCCCACTGTTTCATCTTCACCTCTTTTAGATTTCTTTCCTAATTTACACCCCACTTCCTCATCTTCCACTAATTTTACTTCAACCCCTCATCTCACTACAACTTTCACTCATTCTACCAATTCTTTTAATCTTCCGGTTACTTCTCCTACTATTCATAATTCTCGGGGCTTGGATCTCTTTGTTGATTTAAAAATCAACCCCCCACTTAATCCCCCTAATCCTTCCACCCGAACACATCCCATGGTTCTTCGTTGCATGTCCAAATCTCCGCATGCTTTGCTCACCCAACCATCTTCAATCTCGACATTCGATCCACCCCCTGTTTCTCCTACTAAACCAACCTGCTTTACACTTGCAAACAAAAATCCCTTATGGCGCCAAGCCACGTCTGATGAAATTAATGCCCTAATCCGTAATGGAACTTGGAGCCTTCAACCCCATCCTCCTCGTTCGAATCTTGTTGGATGTAAATGGGTTTATCAGATAAAACGTCATGCAGATGGGTCTATTGAACGTTACAGAGCTCGTTTGGTTGCGAAAGGTTTTCATCAACAAGAAGGTCTCGATTATTTTGAAACATTCAGTCCCGTTGTTAAACCTACGACAATTCGTATTGTTCTCTCAATTGCTGTCTCTCGAGGTTGGCTTATTCGCCAATTGGATGTTCATAATGCTTTTCTTCATGGGATCTTAAATGAAGAGGTGTACATGCCTTAGCCACCCGATTTTGTTGCCTGGATCATCCCGACTATGTGTGCAAGCTTCACAAGTCTCTTTATGGTCTTAAGTAAGGCCATCGTGCCTGATTCTCTCTTCTCACAACCTTTCTCCAAACTTTACACTTTCAAGCATCCAGATCTGACTCTTCTTTATTTATTTATCATCACGACGGCATCAGTATATATATATATTGATTTACGTTGGAGATATTATCATTACTGGCACTTCATCGTCCCATGTCCAACGCATACTCTCTTCTCTTGGTGATGAGTTTTCCATCAAGAATCTTGGCAGCCTTCATTATTTCTTGGGAGTGGAGGTTCATTCTAAATCCAATGGTCTTTTCTTGTCACAACGCAAATACATTTTGGATAGACTTCAGAAATCTGGTATGGACCATTCCAAGTCTGTTGCAACACCTCTCTCTACTACGGTAAAGTTGACTGCTGCCGACGATTCTCCCATTAAAGATCCCACTCTTTATAGGAAAATTGTTGGTTCCCTCCAATATCTCTCCATCGCACGACCTGACATTGCATTTAAGGTTAACAAAGTCTGTCAATATATGCATTCCCCCACGGATGCACATTGGCAAGTTGTGAAACGTATTCTTCGCTACCTCAGACAAACTTCTAACTATGGTCTTCTGCTTCGGAAATCTACCTCGTCCCAACAAGCCTTTTCTGATGTCGACTGGGCCGGATGTTTGGATGATCGCAAATCCACTGGTGGTTATGCAATTTATTTGGGGACGAATTTAATTTCTTGGTCATCCAGAAAACAACATACTGTTGCGCGATCATCCACGGAGTCAGAATATAAGGCGTTAGCTGATGCCACTGCTGAACTCTCCTGGCTACGGTCCTTATTATCTGAACTTGGTATCTCTCTCTCTCTCTCAATCCCCCATTCTGTGGTGTGACAATCTTGGTGCTACTTATTTGTCCGCGAATTCTGTTTTCCATGCTCGCACTAAGCACGCTGAGATTGATTTTCATTTTATTCGTGACCAAGTTCGTCGAAAGGAGCTTCAAGTTCAGTTCATTTCTTTTAAAGGCTAACATTCTCACAAAAGTTTTACCTACCGCATCTTTTTATCATTTCCGAGACAAGCTGCAAATCCAATCATTGGATTCTACATCTTGAGGGGGCCTATTGAGATAACATGCTTTATATTTAAATATTCAAATATTTGTATATAATATTTTTTGTACTTATCTCGTTTAATCTCTATAAATACAATTGTTCTCTCTTTGATTAATTATTGAAGAGAAAAATTATTTCATTTATAAATTTGTAATTATCAAGTTCAACAAGTGGCATTGTTTTATATTCAAGTGTTAAATTAAATAACATTTACCATTTTCTTAGTCAGGTTTACATAAAATTCATCTTTATTTTCATACTTGTAGGTAATTAAGATAATCATGAGAATGCGTATGTGACTTAAAAAACGTTTATTGTCTTTACTGTTGGGGCCTTTAGCTAAAATGAGATTTGATTTAATTTGTTGGGTCTTCTAATTTTTTCTAGTTGTTGGTGGGTTTTGGGTAAAAACTGTTATATTCAATTTTTATTATTGGGATTTATAAACAAAGAATTATTTTGGCAGGCTGTTCAACAATTGAATACTAATAGTAAAATTCCTAGGTCAACATTTTTCAATCAAGGAAAGCTCTTTGCACATAAGAATTGCATAGATCTCCTGTGTTAACCAATAGGTACTGAAGTGGGCAACTCCACTTTGGGGCAGGCTCTAGGCACCATCCTAGCACAACCCTATTATAAGAAGGTGGAATTCGTGTGTTGCGCCTCTTCTGAGATAATTGTGCTTGGATTTGTGTGATGTATATATGCATGTAAAACACATGTTTTTTAATTATTGACGACATGCTTAACAGGTGTAATTCAGACAAAAAGTGATGCTTTAAGTGACGGATGAATGAGTAATGTGTAAAAGAGGGAAACAACATTTGAAAACAACTGCTAATACCCTATAGATTGAGGAGCAAAAGGAGGAATTTACCTGAGAAAGAACTTGCATTTTATCCTTCTTTTTGTTTGTGTTTGGTTTTTAAACCCTTATTTGCTTGGCAATGTTGCTTGACAAATGCCTTTTTGAGATGTATTTGTCTTGTTACAATCTTAGTACAATCTAGTTTGTGAAACTCATCTATAGTCGTTATATCAAGATAGAAAACATATGAAGTGAGAAGACAAGGTTTTTAAATATTAATTTATATTTTAGAAGTTCGTGTTCAACCTGTGCTCAAGCATAATTCACTCATCAAGATGTAGAAAACATAACAGTGATTTTTGAAATTCATGCTCAACTCATGCTCGAGCATGACTCAAGCGCCAATTAGGGGACGGAGTTATAAAAGATATCTTTCTTGGTTTAAACCCTAATTTTGATGAGTCGTCCTTCTGCTCTTAAGGGTCGCTCTTAAGGGTGAAAGGTTTCTAAGGTTGTTGATGGTTATTTGCTGCTAGATTTTGAGGAATTCATAATAGATTTATGAATCTTTGAGTAAGAAGGCCTTTCCTCAAGATTAGTTCATTTTTTCATCAAACTACAAGTCCTTTGAATTAGTTCAAAGGCAAGAGTTAGCTTCTTTGGTGAATTCCAAAAGTGATTTCATGAATTCGAATAAGTTGAGATCAAGCTCAAGGAGATGTTGAACATGGGTTTGATAAATATTTTGTGCAGGCATGTGCATGAATTCACCTTTGGGTTATAAGAATTTTTTGTAACCATCATTTGAATATTATAGTACTTGAGTTACTAGACGAGGTACCTATTGAAATTTAAACACTAATCTTCAAATACAAACAGAAGCACATGCATGCAGATACAAAAGAAAAAATAACACAAAGGTCAACGTGGTTAGGCATAATTAGCCTACGTTCACGAGTGAGAAGAATAATCTACTAAAATCATAGAGTGCAGAATTCTGAGACTAAAATCAACCCTCAACCCGACATCCTCAACCTGAGTCTTAAAATAAATCTCATTTTGTCGATCAAGAGTCACTTTGGTCCTCCGGTATTTTTTTTACCCCTTCCTACATCTCTATCTATTTGAAAAACTCTCCACAAAACTTACTAAAATTATAAAGTTCATATTTATAGACAAATCCTAAAATCTTAACCGCTAAATAATTATAAAACCAGAATTATATGGGCCTGCAGAATACTAGACACATACCCAACAATCTTCACATTTACTTGAATTTTGCAAATTATCTTGAAGAAAACTAGTATCGTTGTCGATTATGTCTTCATTGTCAATCTGCCACACTCAAACCAGCATAGCTCGCACTTCTATACCAAAATGCTTAACACCTATTCGTCGAGGTATTCGTTGTCACTCGACCTATTGGTCGAAGTGTATTGATTGCCAATCATCTATCAAAACAGAAAATTGCCATATGATTTGACTCTACCTGCAATTAATCCAGATTGTCTAATGTATCACTTTTTGACTTGCACATCATGCCAAGGCCTCATTTGACAACTAACTTTAAACTGGACTTTTTTTGTTTTTGCTTAAAACCAAAAAAACTAAAAAGTCTCGTTTGAAAACTCAAAGGCTTTTAGTCTTTTAGCATTTTTTTTTTACATAAAATAATTTTTTATATATTTTTAAAAACATTATAACTTTTACGTACACTAGCTTTTAATTTAAAAGCTTAATTTAAAAATTTTTGCAAAAAGACTTATTTTAACACATCATTTATGTGTATACAATCAGGTATCATAAAAATAATTTTATACTATAGATATAATGTGCCAACAATAATTTTATTAATTAAATACAATTCCATAGAAAAATGATAATTTTTATACATTAAATTAATTTTTAAGCATTTTTTTTAAGAATATAGTATAATTAAACCTTCTTGGACCATTATTATACTAATAAATTTATACAAAATCAAATTTTTAGTCCCATACATCACATGGCCAGCCACAACATCTTGCACACACCCACACTTCATGTCATCAAGCTATGAACCAAAATCCCAAGCATGCAAATTTATTGGGCCAAACGTGACATCATCATCATAGCATCCATTACTTTTTTTCTAGAAAGAAAGAAGAAGAAGAAGCTAGTCATCAAGGCTAAGTCCCTTTCTTTCTATCTAAAGATCCAACTACCATATGTAAGAAACTCTTGAAACTCTTCCAAATTTCACTCAAATTATAATCTCCTACCACCATTCTTAAAAGATTAAATCAAAAACACAAATGGGAGTTGGCTAAAAATGAGCTAAAAATGGAATTAGGGGCTGTTGGAGTTTGATTTGAAATTTGTGTGTGAAAGATGAATGTGTAACTCATGTTTTTTTATTTTGTAAATTTTTTGGAGTTCGTATATTATATATTTAGTATATCGATGCCAAGAAATGTAAAATTCATGTCATGCATGTGGTGTAGAGACCATGTTACTGAACTTTAGATTCAAGATTTTCAGATCTCTGGACCTAAATTTAAACAATTTTAGCAAATTCTAAAAAAATCCCCTAATGTCAAACATTATATCCAGTGTTAGATATTCAAGTTAGCTTTCATATAAAATTTATTTGGAATGACTTAGACAGGTTTATTTTGATATATAAATTTTTTTTCAAAACGTTGCAGTTTCTATCATGCTTCTGTTGCAGAGGTCAAAATTTTATTTTAGATGCTTGATCTTAAAATAGTTTCATTCATGAAAATTGTTCCTAACACATTATTTCAGTTGTCTACCAAAAATGAAGAATTTGTATCACTGTTTGATTTACTAAACATATTTTTAAAGTCATTAAACAGAATCTGTCTCTCTGGACAGATTCAGTACCACTTTCTTGTGGAGGCCTTTTCACCCATATTTATTGGTTATTTAAAAGTTTGTTCTTCATGAAAAAGTTAGAAAACATTCTAATATAGTTGTTTTCTAATTTTGAGAACAAATTAAGTTGTTTTGATCCTCCAATCAAATTTTATTCTAACTAAATATTGAATCTGAAAATTACTGAATCAGCTACTGAATTAACCTACTTTCTTATGCGAGTCAAAACATCTATTTTTGTTGAGTTCTAGAATAAGTTGTTCTTCATAACAAATTTAAAGAATTTCATAATTAAATCATATTCAAAATTCAGAACGTTTATAGTTCATTTGATACCCCAAATGTAATTTTATTTAACTGATAATTAATTTGGATTCTTACAGAATCTGACCTGGGAAAATTCAACCTACTGTTTTGTAGGACTTAAATCACCTATTTTTGATGAGTATCTTAAAAAGTGTTCTTCAAGAAAATTTTAGAGAACCTTTTGATTTAGCCCATGTTTAAAAATTAGAATTTGTTTTGAGGATTTGATAACCCAAAAGTATTTTACACTCTTTGTAGATAAAAGTGAAAATTTAGATTAATGCAGAACTTAGTGTAACCTAAGTTTATCAATTTGTCAAATGGAACTTGAAACTTGTAATGTGCTTAGTGTGAATTATTTGTCATGGGTCTTGTGTATAACATTTTGAACATATAGCAGGATTATTATGAATATTTCAATTTTAAATTATAAGATGACATAAAATTGGGTGTATGCAGTACATGATCATGCAAGGATGCATTAAGAGTTGTACCTTTATGCATCACAATTGTAGTACCTTGCCATGATCATTGGGTGCATGTCTTACCGGAGTCGGTTGTACTTTTGAATCATTGTTGGGAGTGTCTCTGGTGTATAAAATCCTTTAGGAATGTATCCCTGGCAGACATTATGGGTGCATCCCTATTGTGGTTAATATTATTATTATTATTTTGGGGGGTGAATCCCCGGCAAACACCTTGGGCACGTTTATTTGAAATTCTTAGGTTATATCTTAGACTTCAGATTGACACCAAGTAGAGTATCACTGACTTTTTAAGTGGACAGCGTAGGCTGACCTAACCCATGCCGTTATGATTGCATAAGGCAGTTATGGTATAAGACTGAATGATATAGCATCCTTTTACAACGAGAGTCAATTGTGTTGGCTTAGAAGGTCAATTGCCAATAAAGTTTACTATTTGGATTTCCCAACTTGGAGTCCATTGGTTATTCTTTGTGTCAAATGTCAGGTTGGTCACATGTATAGCATATAACATCATCATATTTGCAAATTTTTCTGATTAGTGTCTATGAACTGCTACCCCATTATGTAATGTTGTGAAATCTTGTTTTGGAATAATGGTTGGAAATTGATGGTTGTTTAAGTAAGCTTAGTAGGGTTTCCAGAAATTTTTTCTGGGCCTTGGCTCATTGCGTTGATGCCACAGGTGAAGATGAGGAATTTGCTGAACAGGAAGAGTTCTCGGAACATCAAGATTTTGGACCCATAGGACAATAATCGAACTTTTAAATTCCTTGCTCTTAAGTTATAATAGTTAGTTCCTCTCTCTCTTTTGTATTAAACTTTGACAGCATTATCGGATAGCTATAATCTGTGACTCTTTTGGTAATTATCACCGATATCTAATGATTAAGAATGTACTCATTTATATTTTAATTATAAATTTAGAGCGTTACAAATTGATATTAGAGCCTAACTTTAGTGAACCTTCAAACCTTAGGTTATGAAAAAAATCGTATTCTGTCGCGTGAAGACTCTGTAAATAAGTTGTGTATTAATTATCGTTATCATCTATAAATTATGAGAATTAAAATTCACTATGTCTAAATTATATATCTTGGTCATTTTAGAGTGTCATCGGGTTCGGAGTCAATAGGGAATCTGTGTGTAGAAGACGGATGAAGAGATCTCTGTTCTAGGAGTTGAGGTTGATCTTACTCTTGTTATGCAAATTTTTAGGCGTAGACTTATGATGAGACGGTTGTATCCTTTCCGACCTCAACTCGATATAAACGTCACGAATCGACCCGAATTGACTGAACCGTTGTTGTAGATGGATTCAGAAGTGATAAGGGAGCTAAGGCAAAGAAAGAGGAGGAAGGACACGATCGTTACGATGAGGAGGCGTTAGAACTTCTCCTTACCGGTAGTGCACCGTACTTGTAATCTAGCTTCATCACATGACAAGTTTAGTTATTCATGTTCTTGAGGATGAAAGCATCGAGATTGTGGACCAGAGATCCATATAGTGAGTTGTTTCCCTTTTTAGGGGGGTAGAGGGGACTACACATTAAAAATAGTTTAAAGTATAGCACCAAGAGTACCATTAGGATTTCATAACGTCGTCCTTATATATAATTCCTTCCTCATTTAGCCCAAACAATTTTTGTGTGACAATTTTTGAATGTACACAACTAAAGTCCTTCGTCAATCTTTTCTTCTAGGGCCAAACAACAACTAGCAATAGGTACTCAATTTCCCTTGGTTCAGTTAAGTATAATTCTTAGATAATCTTCTACATCAGAGTCCTAAATGAGATCCTACCGGAATTCAATCCTATAAGATATTCTAACATCGAGTTTTCAATTATTAAGCTATGCTTGAATGGTACCTAGTGTTCATGTTTAAGTTTCTCCAATGCATTTCATTATCCTTGGACTGACATTTCGTTCGTTTAGAACCCAAATGCATTTCATTCGTTGATCATTTTGTTTTGAATACTTGACATTGATAAAATCCTATTTTTGATATCATCGTTCGTCTTCCTTACAATCTTGATACCTCATTCGGTTGCAAAAGTGATCTTGCGAATCTTTTCTATACACTTGAAATCCTGACCAGGGGAGTAAACTTGGATACTTGAATTGAAGTGAGTTTGGTCGAATTAATTTTAGGGCAAATATCTAGAATGACTACCCATCACTCTACACCGTACCTTGAAATCTATTTCCAATCGATCATCATTCTTGAATCCCATGTATGCATTTGTAAACCAAGATCTATCATTACTTCACCTTGTAAATCCTGTTCGGTAAACCAGTGAGTAACAATAGTCATTTGGGTTTAGAATCTTCACGAGAGATATAGGACTATGCATGCGATTTCAAAGGAATTACCTGGTGCACCTCCGAAAGATGAATCTCTATTCTGAATGCCAACGGATTACGAAATTAGATTACTACCATCAACCATACTTCTCTGTCATGTTCATTTTACCCTAGGCTGACTAGCTATGCCAAACAAACGATCCAATCGTTAGAAGATATGCTCAAATTCAAGTGTCAGTAAGTCAAAGTTGAACATCAAAAACTAGAGGGACTAATATGTTAGGGCTAGACCTCGTACTCGAGACGATCGAGAAGGTAAGGCTAATTCGACAACCTCGTACAAAGCCGACAGAAGAATTATGTTGATCAGCAGCGCAGACCCCTAGAATTTGAGGTCGGAGATCACATTTTCCTCAAGGTCCAACCCCTGTGAGGAGTTATACATTTTGGGAAGAAAGGAAAACTCTCACCCCGATAAATCGGTCCATTCGAGACTCTTCAAAAGATTAGAGTTGTAGCTTATCGATTAGACCGATCCCGCATATCACAAAAGTTTGTGATGTATTTCTCAAAAGTACAAACCCGACCCCCACCACATCCTCAATTGGAAAGAAGTAACCTTAGATGAAGATGCGACATACGAAGAAAGGCGTGCAAAAGTTTTAGATGGAGAAAAAAAGGTTCTACAAGAGAAGACTGCACCACTTACCCGAGTTCTATAGTAAAACCGAGCCATCAAGGAATCAACGGGGAGGTAAGAGGACACTATCCACCAATAGCTCTTTTTAGAAAGAAGTACGCTACAAAAATTTCGATAACGAAATTTATTTTAAGGGGGTTGATTGTAACGATCTGACTTTTTGTTAAAAAATATATATAATAATAAATAAGTGAATAAACAACTAATTAATAATAATAATAATAATAATAATAACAAAGAAGTCAAATATAATAATACTATGTGCTATGTGCTTACAAAATAAATAAATTAATTAATTAAAATTCAATTTGTTCTCACGTGTTTTTTTGCATAGTTTTTCGTTCGGACCTTTTCTATGGATCTGGAGAGAAGCTTATTTAAAGTTTTCTATGAACTGTAAACTAAAATATGTTTAATAATTATTTTTGTTTTCAAAGATTAATAAACAGTTTTCAAAAACTTACTAAATTTTTATAAACATAAAAATATGTTTTTATTTGTCTTGTAAACAAATTTTTATTTTATTTTTTTCCTCCACCACCTCTAATCACCACTTTTAGCCACCACCACCAACAATCCCCTCCGATCACCCCCTCCGAACACATATGGCCACCGTCTCCAACCACCATTACTACCTCTTACTATTATTAACGAGTACCATCTCCGATTACCAACTCTGATCACTACTTTTTAAATATCTATGTATCAAACATGTTTTTATTTTTATTTTATTATAAAAATAAATAAAAATATATATTTTTATTTATTATAAATAAAAAATAAAAAACTATAACCGTTACCAAACGGGATTGTAACCAAAAGTTAACAGCACAAGAAAGGAAAAAATTATTGAATTCAAATATTTGTAGCCCTTGATATACATAAGCATGTCTAGAGTTGTTAATGGTTTTTTTTTTTTTACTTAATACATTTTTTCTGTTGAACTGTATGAAAAAACATAATTTCACATGTTTATATTTTTAAATTTATATGTCCAATTTATTTTATTTTTGCCTTCTAAGATTGTGCTAGATTTGAAATATATAAATATTGATGTTTCTACAGTATTAAGCCTTGAAAGCCAGTAGTCTCTTTAAAGATTCCAGCTAATAATAGTGAAGGCAAGAAATGTAAGTAATGTTAGAGTGATTCATAGATGTTTGAATTTAGGCATCAAAAAATAAGAGAAAAGTTATGAATTAAGCTAGGTTTACAATTTTGGCTCTAAAAAATATCATGTGATTGATATTTGTGTGAGAAAAAAATCTAACAAAATGTGGATGAAAGTTAATTTAGAGGGATATTATCACATCCAAATAAAAGTCATGGCTGGCCTTGGGTCTAAAGCCATAAAATCATTGTTTTCGGCCCTAAAAAATATATAAAATAAGAGCCCCAATTTGTGGTGTATACATATACTACTTATAAATAAAGTATTTTTGCTTTGTTTGTTTGATACATATTCTTGTAATTCTTAATAGTTAATTTAAAATCTTTCATTAATTTACTATTACAATTCCACATTGAAACATTTTGGGTTTTGATTATTATTATGATTTGATTATTACATTGTAATTTTTAACAGTTAACTTTAAAAAAAATATTGGTTAATATACTTTCATTTTATGATGATATATTTTAGTTTTAGATTATAATAGAAATTTTTAAAACTTGTTAAATATTCGTATAGAGCACTCGAAATTTTAATAAAGATATGCAATATGAGTTTAGTATGTTTAGTGCAGTTAGCATCCATCTACTGCTGTTATATGTTGTCGCTTGAATGCCTAAATGGTCTATTTCATTTTCAACATATGACAACACTCGTTCTTATCAAATCCTAGTCACCAAAATTCCCTCCCTCCTTGACCAAAATTCCCTTACTCATTGACCAACCCCACCAATTCAACCTACCTCCTAAAATATTATACAAATTAAACTATTTAAAAAAATATAGCAAGCAGCTCTTCTTGGTTGCTGCAAAGCCTGGAGAAAAGAAAATAAACTAAGGTCATGTTTGGAATGTCTAAAAAATAAAATTTTTAGAGGTACTAAACAAACAACTTAAAAGATACTAAACAGAAATGCACACAATTGCAATAAGCTATGGGCCATCAGTGTATCTACCCAAATGCATGTCCTTTTAGGCTTCTTGTAATTGTTGTAACACCCTCCATTAGGATAAATAGGACTAACATGTTGGTTTATCTAGTAAGAAGTATATGATCTAACAAAAAAAGGCAATGGATAAACCTCATCGAATGAAAAGGGCTCGCTTAGCCAACTTAAAAAGATGGGATATTATTTTTCTAGAGCTTCAGCTCTAAACCTTGATGCTGCCCATGGTAACACAAATAATGAAAATGATTTTCATTACTATCGAGGAATAATTTCGTGCAAAGAATGATCTAGATATGCTCTAAAAAAAAGACCCAAAAGTGTGAACAGGTAAGCATATTCTCAGGCGAAGCAGAACTGGACACACCCAATAGAGTAATTAAAGAAGTAATTAAAGACCCAAAAGTATGAACAAATATTCTATTAGAGTAATCAAAGGAGTAGATTGTGAGCATTATTGGAAATCTCATACTTTTTGTTCTTTTTTTCCCTTCTTCTAGAGGGCTTCTGTCTATGGGTGTGCCCCGTATTCCACCTACGAATTCAATCGTCTTTAAAGCTTTTGGCAAACGAACCTCTCTAACACAAAAAGCTCACGAGAACCCCTGTAGAAGAACTTTCGAACAAACTAAGAATAAAGCTCAAAATCCAAATCTGCAAATGAACAAACCATTCACATGAAAACATAAATTTCTCAGGTTATTCTCTATAATAACCAAATTCAATACGAACAAAATGTACTTTAGATCTCCCAATGTGCTCCTTTTTCACTTTAATTGGAAACAAACAGGAATTCTCCCCAATTCTGGGGCTTCACAGATTCAACACAATAAAGAAGAAGCTCCAAAGAAGTGATTACAAATCACTCCAAATGAACTCAAACTAATTCTGAAAATGCAACAATAGAGTTCTAAACCAGCAACTCATTGGGGGCTAAAGAAATAGGATGACCATAAAGTGGCAACTAGATGATCAGAAAAACCATAAAATCTAAGAAATCCATTAACGGAAACGAAAATTATAGCCATTGATTAATGAGTCAGCATGATAATATTATGCCCATTGATCAATCCCACCAATAGTATGCCGGATGAGTAAAGGACGATTTCCTAATCGTCAACAAACCTCAGTGACATATAGACTAAAGAGAGCAGAGAGATTGAGAAGGTGAGGGAGATCAGAAAATGAGAGAGATTGCCATACCTTAGTTGAGAGGGAGAGACTGAAGAGTGTGGAGAAGGGAATGAGAAAAAGAGAGCTCATTTAACTCCATTGACGGTGGTGCGGCGGCCGAGGCAGCGGCTAAGACTGGAGGAAGGGCATTGGTGGGGATTGACGGTGAAAAGAGTTAGGGCAAGCACGGTCACCTTATTTGCGGTGAGCGGCAGTGAACAACGATTGTGGCACTCGGATTTTGGAATTTTTGAAATGTTCAAAAATAAAAATTTTAAAAGGTGTTTGAAAAATATTTTAATATCTTAAAAGTTAATTTTTGAAAATTTTTTTTTATTAAAAATAGAGTTACTATTTAATTTTTAAAAAAAATAAAAAAATCGCTACTGATCTTAAAAAAACGTTTAACTGGAGAAAAATAGTTCGGAGGTTAAAATACGAATCAAAAAAGTGTTAAGCACCTCATTCGCCCAATCATAAGGTTGGCCTCTACTAATCATCATTGGTTCTTAATAAGATTTTTCAAATGCATACAAATAAAAAAAGTAGAGATAAAAATAAAATATTTAAAATTAAATATAAAAAATATATAATATATATATATAGAACACCAAAACACAACAAATAAACAAGTAAAATTCTAAGTTCTATGATATGCAATTCTAATTAACTAAATGATACATGGAACACTCTCACATGCAATTTTACTAAAATAAATTAAGCTATCATGATCTAAATAAAAGAACATAAATATGCTTAGAAATTGTTAAAATTACCTAAACATGAATTACAACAAAATAAACTAAACTATTCTAAACACAATTTCAAAGAAAAGAACTAAAACATGCATATTATCAAAACAAACTAGGTTAGTATTAGCATAATGAATTTTAATAAAAGGAATAAGAAAATAAACTAGAAAGATCCCACATTAAAAGAAAGCTTACTAGAAAAAAAAAAGAGTTTTATGACTAAAGAAAAATTAAAAATTTTAATAAAAAAAAAGAACAAAATGATGATTTATAAAATAAAATTAAATCAAAGATAAAGAAGTTCTAAAAGAAAAAAAAATTAAAAAAAAGTAAGGAATTAACACTACAACAAAATGCACAATTTGTGACTGAATTTGTCAACGCATGGCAGTTTTAGTTGGCAAATATATATTTTTGGCTACGATACAACAAACTGCGTTGGCAACAGTTCCAAAAAATATTTGTTTTAGTGACATAGAACTGATTTGTTGGCAAATAGTATTGAAAAACATTTATTGATTTTGTTAAATTAGTACTAACACTTTGCAAGAGTTATATATCATTAATTTTGTTGTTTGATTGCCTTTTGTTTTATTACAGGACAAATCATACAAAGCGAATGTTGCACGATCTTGTGTGAAATATAATCATTCAAGCGAGTCAATGTCATTTTTATAGCAAGCAGCTATGGTGGTAGTGCCGGTTCAAATAATATATGTTTCATTATATATTTTTACTACTTTGTTATAGTCTTATAAAATAATTCTATGAAATTATAGGTTAAAAAGAACAATGGTAGACAATTGTCTATTGTGAAAAAATTTAAAGAAACTCACATACGATATCAACATGGAGAAGATGTGTGGATAAATGACAAGACTCGAGAACATCATGTAGTGGTGCCTTCTTACCAATTACGTGACGACGTACTGATTTGTGTCGGCAAATACTTTTAGCTGTGCAAATTGATTTTTACCGATGATTTTTCTTGCGTTGACAAAACTGTTTTTTTGTTGTTGTAATGTAACACTCATACAGTATAACAAAAGTATGAAATAAAAGTTTAGAATAATTATTTTACAACCTATTTAGAGAAATAAATGACAACTTTAATAAAAAACTTACAGAAATAAATGGCATATGACAAATAAATAACAATTAATAATAATTATCTAATCTAATGACTTTTTTTTTCAATTTGTAAAGTTAGAAAGCTTTTTATTTTTTTTTATGAATCTCATAATAATTATATATGTAATCTAATAG